>NW_020769625.1:105722-178081 GCF_900518735.1 Pseudonaja textilis
GCTGTGGATTCAGCGTTAGTACTTGAGAGAAAGGTATCTTAAGAAGATATACAAGCAGATAAAGACATTGTATTTACTGTTCAAAGGACTTGATAACTGGATAGATATACTGGATACTGATATATGGACTGAATGACTATTCTTAATCTCTGTATGAATTAAATACCTATTCAAACCACAAACAGTGTATTTGTCTCAAGTGTGTGTATACTCTAGGGCCCAGCCTCTCTCTCATTTGGCTGCCTGGCTTGACTGCTGCTGCACACTCTGCTAAGGGGTTTATCCCCAAACTCTAACAGAAAATCCAGACAGAGTGGCAGAAAATGAGGACAAATGAATGGAAATGAAACAGGGCAAGCAACCCTTATCAGACTCTTTATGGGACTTTAGAAGGGTTGCAAGCCACCTCATGAACTGGCCTGAAAGAATATCTTGCACTATTTTAAAAACACCATTGACCCAGAAGTAAAAAAGGTCTGCAACATTAGAGGGATACCCGAGACTCTACAAGCGTGGTATACAACCGCTCTCAAATTAGACCACAACATCAATCAACAAAAAAGACCCCTACCTGAAGGCCCTCCTAGGAGAGCTGTGGCCAGATGACCGCTGACCAGACAAGCTGAAGCTGCTCCCACCCAACCCACCAGAATCATAAAGTGTTATTGTTGTGGCCAGGATGGCCATAGAGCATCCGACTGTCTGGCCCCTGCACCTGTTCCACAAGCTCCACAACCAAGGTCTAATACAGCCGCCAGGGGTTGAAAAATTCAAGAGAAGCCTCCCAACACTAGCCGCTTTGCTAGACAAACCGTAGAAGGTCCTCTCCATGCAGAAGGGAGCAGCAACCTTCCAACCCAACACGCCCTCTCCAGAGAAGCCACTGATGAAGACGACCCTATGGTGAGTGCACCCATCACACCTTTTACTGTCAAAGTGAAGTTAGTGGTGCCTGACATAGGGAGGCACAGGAATTAGAAGCTGTTATGTCTCACCTATATTCATAGATGAGAAGACAAGGTTTCAAAATTCAAAATATTCAAGCAGAAACAAAACTGAATTCAAAAGGATTAAATTAGCACAGTTGTCCAGTCCTTGGCAGACTTCCCGGAACCTGTCAGGCTAATCAGAATTGTCCATAACTCACAAGGCCACTTCAAATGTATTCTTCCGACTCATCAAACACTTTGCTTCCAAGCAAAGCTTGAGAGTCAGCACGCCTCTTTAAATCACCTGGATAGGCGTGTCAGTCTCTCCAATCAATGTTTGTCCTGACGCCTCCCTTCAGATTGACGTTTCCTGGTTCTTCTAGTTCTGGCGTCAATCCACGATATGTCAGTTTCCTCGCTGGAAACTTCTGTCTCATTTTGTTGATCATTTGCTGGCCTGAACGAAGTCGAAGGTTCTGGGGAGGATTGTCTCTGCGACAATCTCTCATCCTCCTGGCTCACGTCTGTGTCCTCTGATAATTCAGACTCCACATTCACAGCAGGCTCCAACCTTCCATTGTCAGAGTCATCAGAGTCAAAACTCCCAGCAGGATCGATCCTTCCAGTCACAACACAAGCTGTCATAGATACTGGATGCTCTAGATGCCTTATTGGGCTCCCCATCGTTGAACAATTGGGCATAACAACTAAACCCCTAAAACGCCCTTTCAGATTTGAGCAAGTGGGTGGGACATTAATTGGGGGGACCCCAGCCACCCAAAAGACAAGAGTTAATCAAACTGCAGATGGGTCCTCACCACGAACTCATATGTTTTATAATGGTTCCAAGAATGTCAGAATCTGTCATACTGGGACTTACTTGGCTAGATAAATGGGCCCCTACTGTCATGTGGGAGGATGGATTCCAGAAAATCATTATCGGGGTGGGCCCACTGCCCCCCTCCTCCCACTAACAAACTACCACCCAACATGGGTCCAGAAACTGAAGCAGCAGACACTGCATCAGACCTTCCAGGTACCCCCCAAGTACCCAAACAATACAGAGACTTGGCTGAGGCATTCAGTGAAGAGGAATGTAATATTTTACCTCCCCATCGAGCCACTGATTGCACCATAGAGCTAGAACCCAGGGCAAAACTGCCAAAACCAAAAATGTATTCCATGACACCAGCTGAAATGACTGAATTAAGGAAATACATAGATAACAATATGGACAGAGGTTTCATTGAACCTGCCAAATCTAGGTTGGCCGCCCCAGTGCTGTTCAAAGAAAAGATAGATGGCGGCTTGAGATTATGTGTTGATTTTAGAGGCATGAACGCGATGTGCATCAAAAACATGTACCCTCTCCCCCTCATGAAAGACTTGGACTATAAAAGGTCTGGTCGGGTCTGTGTGCTGGAGAATGGGCTCAGCTGCAAAGAGGCGTTTTAAGGTTTCAAAAGCTTTCTGACAGTCCATGGTCCAAGCAAGGGGTTGACTGGGCTTCGGTTTGGTGGGGGAAGGCTCCATTTTTAATAACTATCAAAGGGAGGGCAACCTTGGCAAAAGAATAAATTGTCTATAGAAATTGGCAAAACCCAAAAAGCTCTGAAGTTGCTTTTGTGTTTTGAGGGGTTGCCAGTCCAGCACGGCTTTCACTTTTCCAGGGTCCATCTCAATTCCCTAGTTGGATATTCAATAGCCTAGGTAATCTAGTGAATGTTTGTGGAATTTTGACAGGGGAGAGTGGAGCTGACATCGTGACAATACAGCGGAATCCTTAGGGCCTCCTAGGGAGGACGTCGAAATCCCAAAAGCCAGTGGTCTATTTGGACCTAAATCGTTCTGGAGGGATGACGATTAAGGAGAGGACACTGCTGTTCTCCCTTCTAAGGCTGCGACAGGTCAGGATGGGTGTTACTCTTCTCTAGCTGCTAAGGACTGAGCCTGTGTAAAAGGCTTACTAGCCTAGCTCCGCCCACTCTGGGTAACTGCTCCCAGTTTCTACTCAGTCCTCAGCTAAAGAAGGACACGGATTCTTGCCTCTCCTGCCTTTGGAATAATTTTCCAAAGGCAGCCTTGCAAAGGAGAATTCTTTCCCCTTTAAAAATCACAGAGAAAAAAAGTCTCTCACAGCTCTTCCCTTTGAATTTCGTGGCTCCTCTCTCTAGTGGGTTTTCGGAGCCGCGCAACACCTGAGGGCCTGCAGAGGGCCGCGGGGGCCATTTTCAGCCCTCCCGGGTGAAGAGGAAGCCTTGGTTCGGCCGGAGGGCCGTTCTTCCAGGGTGGAGGATTCTGCCCTCTCCACAGAGCCGCAGGGCCGTCTGGGGTCTCTGCGGTGAAGAGGAGGCCATTTCCAGATGGCCGTTTCAAGAGCGGGGGTCATTGCCATGCTCTGTACAGAGTCGCAGGGCTGATCGCAGCCTCCGCGGCAAAGCAGGCAGCCACGTTTTCGAGCAGCTGTGTCTGGAGCTGCTCCTGCCTTCCAGGGAGCAGCGAAGAGCCAGGGATCCCTTCTCAGGGCTCCCTGGTGAAGAAGAAGCCTCGTGGCCAGAAGTGGCCATTTTGCTGAAGATCTCGTGGCTGGTGGCCATTTTGAAGACTGGCAGTGGCCATTTTGAAGAGGCCAGACCTTCTTACTGCCACTCCAGTGCCTTTGTCAGCACCAGGCCCGGTTTCCATTGTTGCTGAGTGAAGACATTGAAGGGTAGGTGCTTTTTTACTATATATCCTGGTGGGGGATTGGTTTCCCTATCCTGAGGTAGACCAGGACCCACGGGCTTCCAGCCGGGCCTGATCTATATTTAATTGCCCTATTAGGCCCAGGAGGCTATGAGTTTCGGTTTTGGCTCCTGACTATGCTCCTGCACCTTCAGCTGTTCCATCCCTAGGGAAACCTGACAAGCCGGAATCTGACATGTCGGCTAATTAAGGTACTTCATATGAGATTCCTGTGTTCAAAGGTTGTTTCAAACAGGTCTTATTCAGTCCTTTGTTGTTCAAGGCTAGGAACACGGCCAACCTGAGGGATGCAGATGATGAGGTAGGGGCCACTCATCCTCCTGAGGAATTGGATGTTCTCTTTGATGAACCAGAGGTGAGAAAGGAGGTGGTCCTGTCTCCACGGCTTTTTCTGAAGGTTGTTAAGAAACAGCTGGAACAAGGTGTTAAAATGAATTGGTTTTCATATTTGCAAATACAATCTAGGTTTGATAAAGACTCTAAAGCAGAAGGTATTTATGATAAGTTGACTGATTTAGATAAAATTTTGATGGGTACTGATGAAAAGGTATTTAAAAAACTTTATGGACATATATTAGAATTTAAATTGGAGGAGGATCGAGTTAAAGAAACGATGATTGCTTGGGGGAAAAATTTTGGATATGGGATTGATTTAGAAAAATGGCAAAAATTGTGGTCTCAAAATTATAAAATGACAATGTCAACTGCATATAAAGAAAATTTGTATAAGATGTTATTCAGTGCGCACCAACTCATCCAGGAGCTCCGACAACAAACCCTCCTGGAACTGGTCTAATAGTGCTGCCTCATTGAATTGTACATCCTGAGCAACCACCCAAAAACTAGCAATATAATGCATGAGTGAGCCACGCCCCTGCTTCAGCTCTCTCAAACATCTGTTTGCTGTTTGGCTTCGAACAGGGTCCTCAAACATGGCCTGAAACTGACAGCAAAACTCGGCGTAATTCTCCAACACCTGGTTGGGCTGGGTCAGCAGAGGCGTCGCCCAACGTGATGCAGAGCCTGACAACAAACTAATCAAAAACCCCACCTTATCCCGGTCAGTGGGAAAGTCCTCAGGCCGAAGGCTCATGTAAAGCTGGCACTGCCCCAAAAATGCTGGAAATTGGCCCAGCGAACCATCAAATTTATCTGGCACTGCCACTGGGCATTTTCGGCATGGCTGGGCAGCTTGCATTTGTGCCACTTGTGCAGTCAAAAGAGCCACTTGCTGGGTTAACTGGGCAATCTGTGCTCTCAGCTGATCCATGGTCACCCCACAAAAAGCAAAAAATAAGTTGAAGGGGTGGCTGGAGTCAAAATGTGATGACCCGTAGTCTCTCAAAATAACCCAAAACCCAAAACATACATTAAAGTCCGGTAAGGCCTTCAACTTAATTTCACTGTTTTATTAGGCACAGTTTAAAGTCACAAAAGTAAATAATGAGGCTAACAGAAAACCAAAACAAACCACATTGATGAGAGTTCCGAAGCAAGCCAAGATAACTAATCATAAACTCCAGGAAATTAACCGAGGAGAGTCCATGGGAAGAACACCAGCAAAGATAAACCTCTTTCAAAGTAAACACTAAATTTTGACTCCAGCAATTGTAACTGCGTAGTTACAAACTTATATACATAGCTCCCAGCTGCAAGCCATGAGGAGGATCATGGTAATCTCCTCCTGAGTAGACCTCGCTTTTCCCTGATCCTCTCCTCCCTGCGTGACCTAGGATGGATAGGGGATGGGCCTGGATCCTCCTCTCAGCCAGTCTCTGCCCTTCCCCAGCCTCCTCCACCACCTCTGGAGCCACACTCCCACTCCCTGTTGGCTGTTCCTCCTCTTCCTCAGAGTTAGTCTCCACCAGGGGCATGACAGGTTCTTCAACGTCAGTCCCGAACTTACCAAGACTCTCCAGGTTCCCTCGATGGATGCTCCGGTGATAGCTTTGGTATCCTCCTCGTCTGCCCCTTCTGACCTGGAAGATGTCCTCAAGGCTGAAGAGAAGCAGATCAAGAAATCACTCCAGAGGTCCCACCTGGCGGCAGCCTGGGCGGTCAAGGCATTTTACTACTGTGGCGTTCTTCACCAGGACGTCGCTCAAGTGGTTGAAGCAGTTGTGGGATAGGATTCCGACGTCAGATGTCCAAGCACATCAGGACATCAATAAGATCATGGTGGCTACCGAGTTCACTGCAGATGCCACCCTTCATGGAGCTCGGTTCACTACGAAAGCCATTGCTTCATCAATGGCGGCCAGGCTCATGTGCTGGTTGCGCAACTGAGAAGTGGATGGCAGAAGGAAATGGAAGCTAGCTTCTACTCCCATCCAAGGGGACATGCTCTTCGGTGAGGCCCTCTAGCCCTTTTTGGTCAAAACCAAAGACAAGCGGAAGATTCTTCCTTTGCTTCTCAAGAGGACGGAACATCGGCTCACCCCTTACTTCAAACATCCTCAGTTCAGAGGTGAAAACAGTTCCAGCTTCCATTGGCCATCCAAGGCCTCTTACCAACATCAGGAACCTCCAGATCGTTCAGGAAAGGGCAGGCAGCAGTTTTCTGCTAAACGGCTCTTTCGAGGAGGAGGAAGTCACCCGTACCGTTGCCAGAGCTAGTGCCCAGTCTATTCCCATTGGAGGTTGCTAAGGCTGGTTTGCAGACCAATGGGAGGAGATTACGTCTGACACCTGGGTTTTGTCTACTGTAAGATCGGGTCTTTCACTGGAATTCAACTCCACTCCTCCGAGGTTTTTTATCTCCTGCCTGGTATCTAGGGACGCTGGGAGAAGGGGTCTCATGGAATCGGCCATCCAGCATTTGCTGGAGCTCAGAGCTATTCATTAGGTCCCCCTGGCCCAATGGGACGGGGTTCTACTCCAGGATTTTTGTTATCCCCGAAGCCTCCAGGGTGGGTGGGGGTGGAGAACAATTCTTGATCTGAAATGACTCAATAAGTTCATTGTGTACAGACATTTTAAAATGCACTTTCTCCATTCCATCCTGGAGAGCGTTAGGCAGGGGGACTTCCTCACGTCCATTGACTTGATGGAAGCTTATTTATACATCCCTATTTGTTCCTCACATTGGCAGTTTTTAAGGTTTTGTTATCAGGGGTGGCACTTTCAATACAGAGCCCTCCCCTTTGGGTTATCTTCCGCTCCTAGAATGTTCACCAAAGTTTTGGCTCCCCTTGCAGCGCACCTTTGTTCTTTCCCGGTGAGCCTGCAGTGTTATTTAGATTATACTTTAATAATGTCTTTTTCCTTTAAAGAGGCTCAGCGGGAACTGCAGGTCACTGTTTCAGTACTGCAGGATCTAGGTTTTTCTATCAATATTAAAAAGAGCCATTTCACTCCCTCTCATCTCCTTCATTTGGGGGCCATTATTGACACAAGAGTGTGTCAAGTTTTCCTGTCTAAGGATTGGCTGGACAGCCTACAGGGGATGATTCGGAACATTCGGAGTAAGATTTCTACCCCTTTGGCTCGTTTGTCTCAACTTTTGGGGAAAATGTTTCCTGTGTTGGCATTGTTCCCTGGGCTAGACTTCATGCCAGATCCCTTCAGTGGTTCTTGTTGCCTTGTCAAAGGTCTGGTTTGAGTAATTCCCTTAGGAAGGTGAAGTTGTCTAAGCAGGTTTTACTTTCCCTCTATTGGTGGCTTTCTGGAGCCATGTCCAAACACCAGTTGATACCTGCCTCGTCCTCACGGTGGATGCTTCCTTGTCAGGTTTGGGGGCTCACTTGGATTCCCACTGGGCCCAAGGCTTATGGTCTGGGGAGGAGCAGGTTTATAGCATCAATTGGTTAGAACTCAGAGTGGTCCGTCTGGCCCTTCAAAAGTTTTTGCATCAGGTCTCTGGGTCAAATGTTCTTGTCATGACTGACAATGTTGCCACAAACCCCATATCAACAGACAAGGGGGCACCAGGTCCTTATCTCTTATGACAGAAGCGGAGGCCTTGGGCAGATGGGCTGAGCGACACCTTCTATCTATCCGAGCTAAACATATTTCTGGCTCGGATAATGTGCAGGCAGACTGGCTCAGCAGGGCCACTATTGATCATGCTGAATGGAGATTGCATCCTTCACTTTTTCATCAAATTATGCAGAGATTTGGATTTCCAGTAGTAGATTTGTTTGCCACCCCTCTTAATGCCCAACTGCCCAGGTTTTTCACTAGATATTTCACCCAGGGGGCAGAAGGGACCAAGGTGTTGCGTTGTAGATGGCCTCTTGGCTTGTTATACACCTTCCCTCCATTACCTCTGCTCTCGGCTGTGATTCAGAAACTTTTGTTGGAAAAAGCCAAAGTGATCTTAGTGGCTCCTTATTGGCCTCGCTGGCCTTGGTTTGCTGATTTGATGGGTCTTTCAGTGGCCCACTCTTGGTGGATTCCTAAGGAGGATGTCTCACTTCTTCAGGGGTCCCTGATTCATCTGGAGCCACAGTGGCTACATCTGGCAGTTTGGCGATTGAGTGGGGCATCTTAAAAAGCGCCCACCTCTCTAACAAGGTGATTAAAACCATTCAGGCCTCCAGGAGACCCTCAACCATCCATATTTTTGAGGCTACATGGCAGTCCTTCTCTACTTGGTGCTCCAAGTCTAACGTTTCACCTCTACAGGCCTTGGTGGCAACTGTTTTGGAATTTCTACAGGCAGGCCTGGATAAGGGCCTTTCCCCCAACACCCTTTGCAGGCAGGTGACGGCCATCTCATCGGTGTTGTCTTGTGGGAAGTTGGAGTCTTTGTCTCAGCATCCTGCTGTCCGTAGGTTCCTCAGAGGAGCGACCAACCTTTGCCCTTCTATGGTACATAGATACCCTACTTGGGATTTGACTAAGGTCTTGCAGTCCCTTATGAAGCGTCCATTTTAGCCACTCCATCAGTACAGCCTGCACCTTCTTACTCTGAAAGTTGCTTCTCAGTGGCCCTTACTTTGGCGAGGAGAGTTTCTGAGTTGGTCGCCCTCTCAGTTCGCCCTGATCTCTGTCTCTTCCACCCCCATCAGGTGGTTTTACGCTTGGACCCGGCCTTTATTCCTAAGGTCAACACCTCCTTTCACAGAGCCCAGGAACTGGTTTTCCCGGATTTTTGTCCTCATCCGATCTATGAATTGGAGAAGGTTTGGCACACCTTAGATGTGCGCAGGGCCTTAAACAGCTGGATTCCACAGGACGGAATCTCTTTTTTGTTCCTTCCAACCTTTGACATTGGGGGGAAAAGTGACTCCATCCACAGTAAGTAGGTGGATCAAGGCATGCATAGCTAGAGCCTATTCCAGTCGGTCCCTCCAGGTACCCAGGAGCATCACAGCACACTCCACTTTCAGCGCTGGGACTACGGCAGCTTGGGCAACGCAGGCATCGGTGGAAGAGGTCTGCAGGGCAGCCACATGGACACTGTTGAGGTAATTCCCCGTTAGGAGAATGAGCACACATAAGGAGACATAGTGAGAGTAGTGAACAATAACACACACACACAAACAGCCACACTGTATAGTAAAATGTAGGTTTTTACTTCCAGTAGAAACGGTTAAGCAAAATTCAAACAAGCAGTCCAAGTCGTTCACAGTTAAAGCAGTCAGTTTTCAGTCCAGGGATAATCCAAATATCAAAGTCCAGTATCAAAAACAGTTCAGTAACAGACTTACATCAACTCCAAGAATAACGGTCAATTAGGATGGCAGCACTCTACAGAACAGAACAGAACAGAACAGAACAGGAACATTTGAGGAACCACACCCAATTACAGCTTTTGCATTCTCTTAAAGAGACAGTATTAAAATGTCTATCCTGGTTTATATATTTTCCAACCCAACTATTAGGTGGCTTACATTCCTAACAGACATCACCTTCGCCTTTCTTCTGCCACTACCATCTGGACTCCTTCACTTCAGCTGATGCGGCATTTGGACGACGGGTTCTGCAACAGGTCGTTTCGGACCATGGGGGCCAGGACCATTCTTAACCCTCTCAAGGACAAGCCTGCTTTGGTATGTCCCATCCTGACCTGTCGCAGCCTTACAAGGGAGAATGGGCATTGTTTACCTGAACGCCAGTTCTCCTTGTTAGGCAAGACAGATCAGCCCCACCCTTTGGGGAATGGTCCGTCCAGGGGCCTATTGGGGCAGGTCTCGATAACGCTCTTGTTTGTTTTTCCTTTTCTTAGAGGCAATCCGGTCTGTCGCAATGACTTTGCAGAAACTGGGAGGAATTACCCAGAGTGGGTGGAGCTAGGTTAATAAGCCTTTTACACAGACTCAGTCCTTAGTAGCTAGAGAGGAGTAACACCCATCCTGACCTGTCTTGCCTAAAAGGGAGAACTGGTGTTCAGGTAAACAACACCCAATCCCAGGGATACCGCAATATCCCTGTTAGATCCAGAGATAGCCTCTCTAGCCGACTTGAAGGATAAGTGGTCATCACGAACCGCTACAAGGCTGGGACAGTCTCTGGCAGAAAGGAGAAAAGAGAAAGCGTGTTCGAACTAGATGAGAATTTAAGAACTTTTTAAATATCAAGGAAAGAGCCCCTTGAAAAGGGTGAAGAGAAAGCCAGAATTAAAGGGTGGGTGGTGTTTACACCCCACCCCACCCCACCCCGAAAAAAAAGAAAGCAGTGAGGAAAGTTTTTTCTGGCACAAATAGAAAGAGGAAGCCATTAATTACTGAACAAAGAACAGGAAATATTTTTAAAAACTGGACTGGATTAACTGAGTTTATTAAATTAAGGTGACTAAGAAAAGAAATTGGATTATTTTGCTTTTGAATTATTTTTCCCCTGATTTTTAATACTTTTTCTAACTTTTAAAGGATTCATAAATAATTTTAATATTTAAAGTTAAAGGGAAAGCAGTGCAACAGTGGCATCTACCAGGAAGAAAATTTGAAAATAAAAGTGGAAAGGAGGAGGGAATATTGAATTACCAGACTGACCTTGAGGCTAGAGGAAAGACAAAACAAGATACAATTATCTACAGGGATAGAGGGTTACATTGAGAACTCATATTAGAAACAGTGTAATCCTTGGACACTAAAAGAAACAAAGAAGATACAAAGAAAAAGAAACCAGAATTCCTTTCACTGAACTGCTTATTATTATTCCTCTATTTTTTCCCCTGTGTGAGCTGTTTGGATAGAGTGGCAAACTGAACTGTGGAAGACAGTAAAGAGAAATAGCGGAAGACTGTACATTAAGATGTGATATAAGGGATTTAAAGTTGGATTCTAATTATCTTGATGATAACAAATCACTGGGGCCTGATGGATTACATCCCAGAGTTTTAAAGGAGCTGGCAGAGGTCATCTCAGAACCACTGCACCATATCTTTCAAAAATCCTGGAGCACCGGGGAACTACCAGAGGACTGGAAAAGAGCTGATGTGGTTCCCAACTTCAAAAAAGGAAAAAAAACAGACCCAGGAAACTATAGACCAATCAACCTAACATCAGTACCCGGGAAGATACTGGAAAAGATAATAAAAAAACTGATCTGCCAACATCTAGAAACAAGTAAAGTAATAACTAGCAGTCAGCACGGGTTTGTTAAGAACAGATCATGCCAAACCAATCTTATTTCATTCTTCAACACAGTGACTAAATTAGTAGACCAGCAAAATACTGTGGACATAATATATTTAGATTTCAGCAAAGCATTCTACAAAGTAGACCACAACCTACTTAGTAAGCTAGAAAAAAGTGGAACAGATAGCACCACCACTAGATGGACTCGCAACTGGCTAGTAAACCATACTCAGCGAGTAGTCCTTAATGGGTCTAAGTCTACATGGAGGGAAGTAAGCAGTGGGGTGCCACAAGGTTCAGTCTTAGGCCCAGTACTCTTCAATATCTTCATTAACGACTTAGATGAGGGAATAAAAGGGGAACTTACCAAATTTGCAGATGATACTAAGCTGGCAGGAATAGCTAACACCCAAGAAGATAGGCTCAAGATCCAGATGGATCTTGACAGACTAGAACACTAGGCCGTATCTAACAAAATGAAATTCAGTGTAGAGAAAAGTAAAGTCCTACACTTCGGCAAGAAAAACCAAAAGTACACATATAGACTGGGTGAAACCAGGCTCAATAGCAGTAACTGTGAGGGGGATCTTGGAGTCTTAGTGGACAACCAGCTAAATATGAGCCAGCAGTGTGCAGCCACCGCCAAAAAAGCTAATGCAATCCTAAGTTGTATTAACAGAGGGATACAATCAAGATCAAGGGAAGTACTAATACCACTTTATAAAGTCTTAGTAAGACCACACCTAGAGTACTGCATCCAGTTTTGCTCACCACATTATAAAAAAGATGTTGAAACTCTAGAAAAAGTACAGAGAAGAATAATCGGGATGATTAGGGGACTGGAGGCTAAAACATACAATGAACTGTTGCAGGAACTGGGCTTGGCTGGTCTAGTAAAGAGAAGGACCAGGGGAGACATGATAGAGGTCTTCAAATATTTGAAGGACTGCCACAGGAAGGAAGGGGTCAAGCTATTTTCTAAAGCGCCTGTACGCCAGACAAGCAGTAATGGATGGAAACTGAACAAGGAGAGATTTAACCTGGAAATAAGGAGAAACTTTCTGACAGTGAGAACAATCAACCAATGGAACAGCTTGCCCTTGGAAGTTGTGGAAGCACCATCACTTGAGACTTTCAAGAAGAGATTGGACTGCCATTTGTCAGAGATGTTGTAGGGTCTCCTGCTTGGCCAGCAGAGGGTTGGACTAGATGACCTACAAGGTCCCTTCCAACTCTGATTATCTGTTGTGGCCCCGATTCCCGAGCCTATGCTGTCAGAGGAAGAAGACCTGGAAGATGAGGAGGAGGGACTGTGAATGCCTTCCTCCCCAGGACCTTCCTCTCTGGCAATGCCTTCCTCCCTGATAATACCTCAGGTTTCATCAGACAACCGAGGGGAACAGCCTGAGATTAATCAGGAGGAAGACATATCGGAGCAGCCCCGACAGGGAGTAAAGAGGAAGAGTGTTGGCTTGATCCTAAGCAGCGTCGTAGGGAGAAACGTGACCAGCAACGTAGGAGGCGTGGGAGGGTCAGAGAGTGAGCTAAGTCATTGAGCCACACCCCACAGGGGATAAAAGTGGGTGTGTTTTCGGCTGGAACTTTGTATGGGACAAAGTTTAATCTTACTTCAGATTTTCTTCGTGAATGATTTTTGTGGACTGCCTTGTAATTTTCTGTGAGTAGATTTTTATTTGTTATCAGTTCGGACTTGGCAGGCAGAGGGTGTTGGAATGCCAAGGATATTATCAGTTCCAAAGAATTAACTCTGTGAAGTCCGAGCCAGCTTGCCTGCCTGTGTTTGTGTGAGTTTGTATTCTTTCATCTTTTGGGAAAGAAGAAAAGTGAGAACAGTTATCTGTTATCTATATCCTTCCTGGTGGATTCCCCCCTCCCCTTTTGAATACTGTATTATTGATTTTTCCTAATCCAGATTGCATTAGTTTTTCTCCTCAACTTTTTTTCTTAATTGATAGCCTTCATATTTTTCTCATTTTTTCCTTAAATTAATTTTTGGATTTATTCCTTTTATTTTCTTTTTCTCTTGTGCTCTCTCATTTTTACTGAGCTTTTTTGGTTTTTGTTTCCTATCTTCTCTTTGGATTGTATAGTACTACTTTCATGGAATACATTGGATTAAGGTATAGAAGAACCTGAAGAAAACTTTTTGGGAAAAGACTCTGTGGATTACAAATTGATTTTACATATAAGAGATAATAAGTTAAATATTTCAAGATGAAAAAAACAGTGACATCTGCACCATCCTTATCCTCATCTTCTGCGACATCCAGTCCTAGAGGCCAAAGTTCTATTGACCTGATTATTCAACAAGAAAAGGCGGTGACAATGCAGGCAGAAATTAAAATGATACTTCAAACAATACAAGACCAACTTGGAAAGATGGATGAAAAAAAAAGGGAAGCTGGAAGGAAATGTAGATAATGTAGAAGGGAAAATAGAGAATATTCAACAAATGATGAAGAATGAGGAATGGATGGGGAAAATGGAAGAGAAAACATCCATAATAGAACAGAGAGTAGGATAAATGGACTTCAGATTAACAAGATCTGACCAAAGTAAAGGGGAAAAACTCATGTTGGAGATGGACAAGGCTGATTATTATCTAAGATTTCAAAATGTTGTAGAAGAAAAAGATGAGAATCTAGCAGACATAATGGCAGATTTACTGGCAGTAGCCCTGGAAGAGACAAAAGAGAAACTGATATCTGATATGGATGAAATCTTCAGAGTCCAGACCAGATATGGAAAGAGACATAAACTACCAAGAGAAGTACATATTAGATTTACAAAGAAGGCCATAAGAACAGAGATATTAAAAGTGGTGAAAGATGAAGCATTAAAATATAAAGGAAAGGAGATAACAGTGTTGAAACAAATACCAAGAAGTATAAGAGATTTGAGAAAAGAATATCAGTTTCTGACAAAATGCTTGATTAAAAGAGAAATTAATTTTAGATGGCTGATACCAGCGGGAATAATGGTGACGTGGCGGGAACAAAGACACTGATTGGATACAATTGAGAAACCAGAACTATTTTATGATCAATACTTTAGAGAATATGAAGGTGAAAAAAGAAAGGAGATGGAAGAAATAAAACTGCAAGAAGAAGAAGCAGAGAGGGATGAGAGACGACAAAGAGAAGAGGAAAAAGAACAGGAAGATAGAGCAACCAGGGAAGAAGAAAGACCAAAGGAACCAAGAGAGATGAGAGTGAAAAGAGCAACAAGAGCATATTACAAATAAGAACATGGAAGAAGAAATTAAGTTTATGACAATTAATATAAATGGATTAAATTTGGCAATTAAAAGGAAAAGAATATTCAATAAATTAGAGAAATTAAAGTTGGACATAATTTGTATGCAAGAAGTACATATTAAGAAACAATATGAGAAAATATTGGACTACCTTAAGATTGGGAGACTATATACTACACTGGCTCAACAAAGTAAAAGAGGAATAGCATTATATATAAAAGATACTATAAAAGTTGAATTAATTTACCAAGACAATGAGGGGAGAGTATTAATAGTTGAAATATTGATGTATTATAAGCGAACATTATTAGTGGCAATTTATGCCCCAAATGAAAGTCAAGAAGAATTTTATGATGAATTACATTAAAAAATAACAGAATTGGAATATGAAAATATTTGCATTATTGGAGATTACAATGCAATAGTAGATGTAGAAAAGGACTATAAAACACAAAAGACAAACAAAAGGAATAGAAAAATACTACCAAAGGCATTCTTTAAAATGGCAGAAGAGCTAGCAGTTCAAAATGCATGGAAAGATACCCACAAAGAAAACAATACACATTTTATTCAAATAGACATTTATCTTGGTCCAGAATAGATATGATATGGGCAACAACAGAGATAATCCCCAGACCTGAATCCAATTGAGCACATCTAGGACATCATGTCTCGCTCCATCCACCAACGCCACATTGCACCACAGACTGTCCAGGAGTTGGGGGATGCTTTAGTCCAGATGTGGGAGGAGATCCCTCAGGAGACCATCCGCCACCTCATCAGGAGTATGCCCAGATATTGTAGGGAGGTCATACAGGCACATGGAGGCCCCACACATGACTGAACCTCATTTTGACTTGTTTTAAGGACATTACATCACAGTTGGATCAGCCTGTAGTGTTTTTTTCCACTTTAATTTTGAGTGTAACTCCAAATCCAGACCTCCATGGGTTGCTAAATTTGATTTCCATTGATAATTTTTGTGTGATTTTGTTTTCAGCACATTCAACAATGTAATGAACAAAGTATTTAATAAGAATATTTCATTCATTCAGATATAGGATTTTTGTGTTCCCTTCATTTTTTTGAGCAGTGTATAATGTTCTAGAAGGGATTATGTGGGAATGTAAAGTATTTATAATGAGTGAATTATAATCAAAAGCAGGGGAATGAAAATTTATTGAAATTATATAGGTAAATTTTGGAAACAAAAAATATGAAATGACTATATGAATATCTCTGGAATAGATATAAGATATATTGTAGATGGGGGGATATACCATGTGGGTCCTAAATGTGTTAATCTTACTTTACTTTTACTCATTTTTTTTTCATTGGCTGTCTAATTATATATTGGTCTTGAGAAAGTTATTGTTGTGGTTAGCCGGCAGCAGGTGCAGATGGTGGAGGAGAGCAAGGATTTGGAGGAGGGGCCAGGACCATCAGAGAGTGGACTGCTGCCTTCAGAGATGGTGGGGGCTGGCAGCAGAGACGAGGTTTCAGAAGAACCTGTGCTCAGTGCACATGAGCGCAGGATGCTTCGTAGGAGGGAACAGCTGAAGCTGCATAGATGACTCGGGAGTAAGGAGGCAATGTAATGGCCCCTCCCTCTAGGGAATATAAGCCTGGTTGCAAACGGGTTTTGCCTTTGCAGAAGGCAAAAAGCGTTCAAAGGATTAAGTGTGATGATAACAGACTTTGATTTATTGGAAGGTTTTTCTAATTGGATTACGTGGCTGTAAGCCATCTGGTAATTCTAAAAGTTCCTCCACTGGAAGTAAAATACAGAGGGGATCCCAAGGAATTGGGATTCTTCCAAGCCCAAGTTTGGAACCATATGGATGAATATGGGGATAATTTCACCTCAGAGGCAGCCAAAGTGAGATGTGTCACCAAAGCCTTAGAAGGGACTGCAACCAAATGGATGGTCACCCTTCACAATGATGATGCCCCTCAATTGAGGAACTATGACTTGTTTATGGCAGCCTTGCATGCACATTTTGAAGATCCTCTTGCTGAACACAAGGCTAGAATTAGGATGAAAACTGTAAATCAGGGGTGAAGGTCTATAGCTGAATACACCCAAGAATTCCGAGCTGGCGTGCCACATGCAAGGGTGGTCCCAAAAGACCCTGATAGAAGCTTTCAAAGATGGGCTGAATGAGGACGTTTATCAAAGCTGTATCTCCAGAAGAGATCCTAGGGACCTACAACTCCGGTATGTGTTGACTGCTGATGCGTAAATTGATCTGACCAGAAACAGACACGGGGTGGTCCCAGCTGGAATAAGCCCTCTCCTACCAACCCCTGAGATGCCCCAAAACCACAGCGTGCTTCCAATCTGGGAAGGAGGGTCACCTGGCTGCAGATTGCTGCGCTAAATTACAAAGGGAACGCCGGCCGGAGGGAAAATCTTTTTTAAAAAAAACCAGCCAAGCCACGCAAAACAGCCCTGAAAGCTGTGGAAGTCGTTAAGTTCCCTCCTCCAGGAAGAGAGGAGTTGGGAACTCTGACCCCTTCTGGCAAGAGTGATTCCGAATCTGACGCCAATCCTCCGGTAAGTCCACAAAGGGGCCCCAAGACCATCCCAGTGAAATTAGGGGTGCCTACCTCTAGCACCCAGGGGAGAATGTTGGTGTCAGTGTTCAGCAAACCTCCATTCCAGCCAATAACTCCGACACAGACATCTCTCAAAGGTTCCTTTTATTTATCTGTGGAATCCCAAATGTGAAAGTTTCGGGCTTCCTTGCAAAAGTAAAAACTACAAATCCATCCCCTATACCCATCACCACATCCCATGGCCCAATCACTATCCATCCCAAAGTAAGACTTCCTTTTCACTATGCGCAACACTACGTGACCTTGAACCAGCAAAAGAGTTTTGTTTTGTCTAACTAGATATACTCAAATGAATTCCCCCCTCCCACTTTCCCAGGCTCAATTGTGACAATGTGGGAGCATCAGATCTCAGTATGGCTTCCAAAGCTGACAGTTGGCCCTGCTGGACTCTGGGTGTACTTGATGTGTAATTAGCTCAGAAGTTTTGGAGAAACTGGGATTGAGGCTAAGAACTTTAAAAACTCTCATAGCCTTTTGCCAACTAGATGGATCAGTAGCTGCGGGTGGCCCTGCTCATTTTATAACAGCCAGTGGAAATATCAATGGGAAGACATCAAGAGACTGTGTTTTATTGTGGCCCCTGGGATGGAGCGCCCCTTATTACTTGGATTGCCCTGGCTTAGGAAATGGAATGATCAAGTGAACTGGAGGAAAGGGTTGTGCGCATACGCACCGACCAACCACCAGAAGGGGAGGAGCTGTCTAGTAAGGCCCCAGAATCCCACAGAGTGGGCGTCGATGGCTAGTGAACATATTGTGGGGGAGGAAAAAATCCCTAAAGAATATTGGGACCTAAGGCAGGTTTTTAGTGAGAAAGCATCAGATGCGCTCCCCCCTCATCACCCCACAGGTTGCAGCATCAAGATTCTGCCTGGTGTTAAGCTCCCTAAGACTAAACTGCATTCAGTGACACCACGAGAATTGGAGGAATTGTGTTTGTTGATTGATAACCTTGAGTGAGGTTTCATCCAGCCTGCCAGACCTTGAGTGGTGGCCCCAGTGTTGTTCTGAGAAAAGAAATATGGCTCTCTTCGCTTATGAGTTGATTATCAGAACCTTAACGGAATTTGTCTAGAAAACATTTACCCACTCCCCTTAATGAAGGTCATGTTAGCTCACCTTGCCAAGGGAAAAATTTTCATTAAGCTTGATTTGAGAGAAGCGTACTACTGAGTCCGAATTAAGGAAGGAGATGAATGAAAAGCTGTATTTAATTGCCCTTTGGGTTGTTTTCAATTTAATGTTCTCCCATTTGGTCTGCAAGGAGCCCCTGTCGAATTCATGCAGGTGATAAATGAGGTGCTGCATGAGCATCTATACAAGGGGGTGCTGGTTTATCTCGATGATATTCTTATCTATACAGAGACCTTGGAGGAGCATGTGAAATTGGTGCTGTCTCTTTTGAAAAAACTTCAGGTGGTTGAGCTGTACGCTAAGATGTCGAAGTGTGAGTTTCACCAAGAGAAAATTTACTATTTGGGTTATTGCATATTGCATGAAGGGATCGAGATGGACCCGGAAAAAGTCCGGGCCATTTTGGAATGGGCTCCTCTGTGCACCAGAAAACAATTACAGTTTTCTGGGGTTCGCTAATTTTTTTTTTAATAAAAATTTTATTTGGGTTTTCACAAAACATAATACAAGTAAAATTTCTTTTTTGAGAATAGCATGGTCCCGAGTTATCACTTCTCCATACAGACACAAATTCAATGTCATATTCATCTTTGTGTTCTATTCCATATCTTATTACTATTTTAACATTTTCTCAATAATTTTTCCCTTCCCTTAGTTTTCTCAATCTTTTAATTATTTCATTCCTTTCTAAATTCAATTATATATATCTTTTTCTAAGTTTCAATATCTTTCTAATCATTATATTTATACTTTTGTCTGTCCTGTTTCAATTTCATATTTTCTTTTCTCATTAAACAAAATTTTCCCCTGTAGTTACTGATTGGAGTATGACACCTTTACATCTTTTAATTTTTATCCCTTCAACTCTTATTTAAACTTCAATTTATGCCTTTACAATTATAACATTCAATATAACACATAACTTCCAGTCGAATTCTGCTTGGTACATTCTTAAAATATGTACTAAATTCTTAAAGAAAAACTATATATATATAAAACAATAATAAATAAAATACTTACTCTATTCCAGTTCAGCTCTATCATTAATGTTAGTTATAATCTTTAACATCTTTAACATTTCTTTTCGATAGGATATACTTCTAAGAACCCTTATAATATTTCCATAATTTTTCATATTTCATATTCCTCTTCACTTAAATTTTTATAACACATTAATGATAATTAAAATGTTCCTCTCCTTTCCTCGTTCCATTCTCTCATTGTCTTTATTTCATTTATTTATTAAACATTACATTACATTACAATGAGTATTTTATCTATCATTTTAATCATACTTGTTTAATATTTTCAAATTTCATTTCTATTTCTAATATAACAATACTATCTTATGTACCCTTGCAGAATCCCCCTTTCAATTAAATTTTCACCCATTATCTCTGTGTCTTCTAAATAGGCTTATACCCTTAATCTTTGTATGTTTTCCCTGTTTCTCTATGTCCTGTTTCTGTCCTTTATAATTTCTTTTCCTTTCCCTCTTCCCCCTCTTCTTCTCCCTTCCCTTCTGACCCCTTCTCTCTCTAATTCTGATTCTCTCTTCTGTAATCCTCTCTTGTTTCTTCCTAATATTGTAATTATTTTTCAAACTATTCTTTTTGGGGGGTGTTTTTTCTTTTTTAATAAAGTTTTATTGAGTTTTAACAAAACAAATAAAACATCCTATTTGAGTACAGCATGGTTCCGGGTTATCACATTTCCATACAGACACAATTTCATATGCATATTCATCTTATATATTCAACTTCATATCTTATTACTCTTATTACTCTTTTTCCACTTCTCACTATTTCTCCCTTTACTTCTCTTAATTTTCTTTTATGATTATTTAATTTTCCTCTTATTTAATTGTATTTCTTTTACCTAAATTTCTATATCTTTTGATTCATTATACTTATATTTTCATCTGTCTTGTTTACAATTTCATTATGTTCTCTTCCAACATTCTTAAAAAGCAAAATTCCTTCTATGATTGCCAATTGGAGTGCAACACCTTTAAGTCTTATTATTATTATCATATGAAATTTCATTAAACATTAAATTTGTGCATTCTAAAATTATAACATTCAAATTTCTAATATCTATTTTATATCATGTAAATCTCATCATTCAGACTCTGGTACTTCCCCTTGAAAATGTAAAAAGAAAAATTCTAAAAACATAGCAAAAACAATATATATATAAACATTAGTGAACAAAATAGTTATTCAAATTCATTCTAGTACTGGTATGAGCCTTGTAAATCTTTCACGTTTCTTTTCAATATTTATCAATCTTTGAGAACAGTTGAAATGTTTCCCTCCCTTCTTCATTGTTACTTAACTGTTGATAAGCATACCATTGGATAATCATACAGTTTTATAAGTTATTTACTATTAATAAGCAAAATAATTATTCAAATTCATTCTAGTAACTGGTATAAATTTCCTTATAAATCTTTCACATTTCTTTTCAATATTTTATCAATCTTTAGAAACAATTACAATGTTTCCCACTCTTCTTTATTATTGCATTAATTATAAATAAACATACCATTACATAACAATACAGTTTTATCTCATAGATTTACTTATTTCTTTTCTAACTCATTACAGTATTCTACTGTCGCAACACTATCTTTTGTACCTTTGCAGAATCCTCACTTTTAACTTAATTTAGCCATTGTCTCTGTGCCATTGTCTCTGTGTCTCTTTGCATTATTTGATCATCGAAAATGGCTTCTTCCTACTAGGGATCTCTGATAAACATTTACCTAAAAAGATGAAATATATAACAATTCATATTCTAACTGCGGCCAGATTAGCATTTGCCCAGTGCTGGAAATCATCCTATATACCTACAGATCAAATGGTCATCCAGAAAATATGTGACTGTGCAGAAATGGACAATTTAACCATAGCACTTAAAAATAAAGAGCCTTCAGCATTTTATGATAATTGGAATGCGTGGTATAATTGGTTATCTCAGAGATAAACTGTTCAATGAACAATGGGTAATTTAAGCATAAATAGTGATAAGATGTGTATAATTAAAGTAAGGTAGGAGAATTGGATCTTGCAGACTGTCAAAAAGGATATCTGTCTGTTTTTAATGTATTTTCTTTTTTCTTCCGTTTCTTTGTTTTCTTCTTTATTTTATACCTCTTTTTCTCCTTTTTCGGTTCGCAAGACCGAGCGTTTTTTTTTTCTATTCCCTTTTTTCTTTTTCCTTTTTCTCCCCCTGTTGTAGATGTAATGTTGTTATGTTTTTAATTGTAAATTTAATAAAATTTATTTAAAAAAAAAAAGAAAATGGCTTCTTCTTTGTCCCGCCCTTCTTCTTGCTCTTGAAGCTTTTCCTTTTGCTTTTCGTAGTTCAGGATCTTCATTTCAAGAAATTCAAATACGAAGCCAAAGGATCTTCCTCCCCTTTTTGCATCTTTTTCTGTTTTTTAAGACTCATCTTCAATTCCTCCAGGAGGGATGGCATTTTAAACACTTTTGAACAGCCACCTGATTGACTTTAAGTAAAAACAGAAGAAGAAAGAAAAGACCAATGCTAAAAACTTTTTTATATCACCAAATGATCCCAGACTGTTCCTTCTTGTTTCTTTCCTTTATTTTTCCTTTCCATGGGTTACTGTATCTTTTAATAAGGTTTCAGTTACAGTGTATCCTCAGGAGTCTTTTCAGAGTTTCACTGTTAATCCTCTATTTTTCCAGGTGGCACTCCATTTTTTCATTATTCCAAGTTCCACCCTTTTGCCTCCACTCTTCTCCTTTTTAGGCTTTAAAATGACCAAAGAAAAAATCTTTATTCTCCTTTTGACACTTAAATTTCAGCTTAAAATTGCCTATTAACGTCAAAGTAAATTAATATAGATTTCTTTCCATATCATTTGTAATTGTCAATATAAAGGTAAAAAAGGGGGTTTTTAACCTCCTTTTCTCTCTCCTTTGCTGCTTAGAAGTCTTCTTTCAGAAGTATCCCTGTAAGTACTTTTAGATTCAGGGTACCTTGCTTAGATGTTAGAAAACTGACTGACACAGAAAGAAGATGGGCTATTTTGGAGAAAGAAGCATTTGCTGTCCAATGGGCATTATTAACTTGGAGGCATTTGAGGTGTGGATGGATCATAAAAACCTGGAAGCCCTAAAACCCCCTCGAAAGTTGTCTCCCAAGCAAATTTGTTGGGCACAATACTTTAAGCGGTTTAATTTTTCATTAAAATACCTGCCGGGGGGTATTTTATGGCTGACGCTTTATCTAGATTGCCTCAATATAACAGTGTCCGCCTTGAAATGATCCATCCTATTGTTCCTACAAGGCAACTGGCTGCCCCAATGGTCACCAGAGCCCAGAAAAAGGGGGATGTTAACCTTTCAAATGATTTAACTGTACAGTTAAAAGAAGCTTGAAAAATGGATGATTGGTTTTTGATCCACTCAAATGATTGTACTGTCTGCGATGGTCTAGCATGGGTGAGGGCCAAATTATATGTCTCAGCTAGCCTTAGGGGAGCCATCCTGAAACAAGCCCACGATTCAAAAGCTGCTGGACATTTTGGTTTCATGAAAAGCTTACACTTGGTCAAACAGCAATTTTGGTGGCCATCCTTGAAAAAGGACATAGAAGCATATGTGGCTAGTGATTTTGCAGTTTTGAATCTTTTGGGGTATTCTGTAGAAGGGTTTCTTGCTCCTTAATTCTTTGTTGTAATTTGTTTTGTTGGGAATATTTTTCCTTGTTTCCCTTGGCATTATAAGAGTTTGTTATACCTCTTATTACCGCTTTCATTGTGTCCCAAATATTTTGTTTCGTGGTTTCTCCGTTATTGTTTTCTTTTATAAAAAGATTTAATTTCTCCTTTAATTTATTAATGTATTCTTTCTCTTATTAATTGAGTATTTAGCATCCATCTTTTCTTTGGTTTTACCCTACCCTTCCATATTGTCTGAATTGGGTTATGGTCTGCCCATTCATTAGGCAAAATTTCCACTTCTTTTGTCTCGTTTGCTATTTCCCCATTCAGATAAGAATAGCTAAACACAAACTGAATTTAATTGAACAAGAGAAAATGACCATGAATTTCAATTTGACTAGACAAACCTATTTTGAACATTCCAACAAGCCAGGAAGATGGCTATCTTACAAATTAAAAAAAAAAAAGAAAAGAGATTGATATATCAGTTAATAGGTAGTAAGGGAGATATATACCAGGAAATAGAACAGAAAAAAGAAATTACTCATAAATATTTTGAAGATCTATATAAAAAAGAAGATGTCAGTGAAGATAGAATAAGGAATTATTTAGATGAAGTGACGGATAAGGCAATTGGGGAAGAAATGGTAGAGCTACTAATTAAAGACATTACTGAATCGGAATTGAATCAGCAATAGAGAACCAGAAAAATAAAACCCCGGGCCCAGACGGGATTCCAGGGGAGCTGTACAAGGCAATAGCAGAACAAATTGGACCACTTATGGTGGAAGTTTTCAATGACGTTTTACTGGCAGCCAGGATGCCGGACTCATGGAGGGGGGCATTGATTTCGCTGATCCCGAAGGAGGATACGGATCTCAGATATATAAATAATTACAGGCCGATTTCACTTTTAAATACTGATTATAAGATGTTCACTTCTATTATAGCAAACAGATTAAAAAGAATGTTAAATTTGTATATACATGAAGATCAAAACGGATTTCTCCCAAACTAGGCAAATAAAGAACAATTTAAGAATAGTATTAGACGCACTAGAATTTTATGAAGCCCACCCCGAGAAACAAGTAGCATTCATGTTCTTAGACGCAGAGAAGGCTTTTGACAATCTAAATTGGCAATTTTTAATTCAAAAAATTTACAATTTGAACCTGGGCATCAAATTTGAAAATATTATAACAACCATATATGACACACAACAAGCTAATATAATAATAAACGGGAAATGTACTCGCCCAATAATGCGGCTTTGCTCCGCATTAGGAGGGCTTCTCATTGAGTCCAATGCATCAAGAAAGAGACCAAGCCGGTTCAGTCTTGGATGAGCAGCCCCGAACACGCGCTCAGGGAAGCTCTTTTATTGAACACACATTGTTAAACGTCACAAAAGAGAAAGTTCAGTCTACTTTACATGTTAAAAGAGTGGGGGGTCTCAGTGGATACATTGTAGCGCCCAATCACAGTGCTTAAGGGATACAAAGTAACCAATCCACGCCTGCAGTCCAGCCAGTAGCCCAAGGTGGGCAGCATCCTTTTGTTCCTGATACCTGCTTTCAGCCTACGTGAGGTCTTGCAGGTATCGAAACTCCTTTGCCTACGTGAGGCTTGGCATATATCAAAACTCCTTTGCCTACGTGAGGCTTTGGCATATGCCCAGGCTGTTAGATGTGGATTTGCTGCTGCACAATAAAGATAGGAAAAGGAGTGAGACAGGGCTGCCCACTCTCTCCCCTGCTCTTCATATTAGCATTAGAGAGATTATTAATGTAAATTAGGCGGAATTCAGATATAAAGGGATTAACGGTTAAGAAAGAGGAATATAAATTGCAAGCATTTGTGGACGATATGATTTTCTTTATCGAAGAACCAATAGATAGGGGACTAAAATTGATGAGTGAATTAGAGAAATTCGGAGCAGTAGCAGGACTCAAAATAAATAGAAAAAAAACCAAATTAATGACTAAAAATCTAACAGAAAAACAGAAAATAGAACTGGAAGAAACACTGCATATACAAGTGACAAAGAAAGTGAAATATTTAGGAATTTGGCTAACACCACACTGTAAGACACTTAAAGAAAACAATTATGATAAATTGATACATCAGGTAAAGACAGATTTAGAATCATGGGGTAAACTTCAAATTTCACTACTAGGTCGGATCGCCACCATTAAAATGAACATTCTTCCCAAATTTTTGTACCTATTCCAAACGATCCCAATTAAATTACACAAAAAGTTTTTTGAAGAACTCAATAGAATAACCCTGAAATTTATTTGGCAAGGGAAAAACCCCAGAATAAATGTAAAAGCAATGCAGGATATGAAGAGCAGGGGAGGGTTAGCATTTCCAAACTGGGAGTTATACCATATGGCTACCTCGTTAGTTTGGCTGAAGGATTGGGTGAACTTGACCAACAAAAGAATATTATTCATAGAAGGCCACGATTTACAAAGAGGGTGGCATGCCTTTTTATGGGATGTAGGGAAAACCAGTCAAAAATATTTCCATAGACATTTAATCAGAGATGCACTACTAACAAATTGGAAGAAAATACAGAAAAAACATTACACAAAAGTACCAATATGGATTTCAACAATGGAGGCGATGATTCACCCAAACAATCTGGAGATTACCAAAATGATTAAATACAAAGACTTATTGGACCCACAAGGAAATTTGAAACCGAGGCAGGAACTTCAGGAGCAAGGACAAAAAATTGACCAATGGGTTTACCTTCAGATTCAAAGTAGATACAAACAAGACAAGAAAGAATTTGGAATCAACAATAAACATCAACAATTAGATAAAATTTTATTAGGATCAGATAAAAAAAACATAACCAAATTTTATAACTACTTATTAGAAACAGAATTAGAAGAAGAAATCGTAAAAGGAAATATGATCGCTTGGAGTAGAAATGTAGGGCGCAGTATCACATTAGCGGAATGGGAGAAAGTTTGGGGTAGAAATAGTAAGATCATTAAATCGGCAGCATACAAGGAAAATCTTTATAAAATGTTTTATAGATGGCACCTCCCCCCTTCGAGGTTACTGAAGATGCACCCTAACATGAGTCCGTATTGCTGGAAGTGTAGGAAAAAAGAAGGAACCTTTTTCCATATGGAGTGGTCTTGTACAGAAACCCAAAAGTACTGGAAGAAAATCAAAACTTGGTTGGAAGAAATTACAAAAGAGCAGATCGAATACAAACCAGAGTCCTTCCTACTAGGGATTTTTGATAAACAAATTTCCAAAAAAGCTAAATACATAAAATACACATTTTAACAGCGGCCAGATTAGCTTTCACTCAACACTGGAAACAACATCAAATTTCATCAGATAAAATGATTATTGAAAAAATTTCAAAATGTGCAGAAATGGATAAATTGACTTTGGCACTAAAAAACAAAGACACTTCACTATATTATGATAGCTGGAATTGTTGGTATAATTGGATTGACCAAAGATAAATTGTATATCATAAGGCATAAGAGGAAAGCATTAAGCTATAATAATGAGGTAGCGATATAAGTAAAGAACAGGTGTGTGTACATGACATAAATTAAGGTTATGAAAAAAGATCTTGCAAACTGTAAAAAGAATAAGAATACTTTTAACCTTTTTTTCTTTTTTCTTTCTTTTCTTTCTTTCCTCCAAATTTTCCCTCTTTTCTTTCCTTTCTCCTTTTCTTTCTTTTTTTTGTTTATTTGTGTATGTATTGTTGGTTGGTTTTAATTGTTAAAATTAATAAACTATATTTTTTAAAAAAGAAGCATATGTGGCTAGTTCTCCTGTTTGTGCTTTAGCCAAACGACCTTCTGGGAAACCTGCCGGTCTGCTACAAAATGTAGCTAGACCGAGTGCCCAATGGAAGGAAATTTCCATGGATTTCATTGTAGAATTGCCTGAGAGTGGGGGGAAATACAGTCATTTGAGTGGTTACTGACCTATTTTCCCAAACAGGTACATTTTATACCCTGTGCTAAAATCCCTTCTGCAAAAACTTTGGCTAAACTGTTTATCTTACATGTGTATAGATTACATGGTGTTCCTGAGCGTATAATTTCAGGTGGGGGGTTTAATTTATTTTCAATTTCTGGAAGGAATTATTGAAGTTACTAGGCTCCGCTCAGGGCTTAAGCTCTGCCCACCACCCACAAACCAATAGGGCATGTGAGAGAATTAACTTGGTATTGGAACAATACCTTAGATGTTATATTAATTATCAACAAGATGATTGGTCTTACCTATTGCCTTTTGCAGAGGTGGCTTACAATAACTCTGTTCACAGCAGCACTGGGTTCACCCTGTTCAAAGTAGCTACAGGTCAGGATTTTCTACCCATCCCAGAGCTACCACAGGAGAAACCCAAAATCCCATCGTTACGAGAGTGGATAACCCAACTCCAGCTTACCTGGCTGGTTACCCATAGAGCATTGGATGATGCTCATCAAGCTCATAAAAAACAAGCAGTCAAGAAGAGAGTTCTACAGAAACCATACCAAGTGGGTGATAAGGTAGTCTTGTCCACTAAGTATTTATTAACAACCCAGAAATCTAAATATGTGGGACCTTTCCCAATTGTACGGGTTGTGAATCCTGTTGCTGTGCAAGTACAACTAGCAAAAACTCTTAGAAGGATCCACCCTGTCTTGTTAGTTTGCCAAAACCTGAACATACGTCCCACTTGCAACCTGACCAGGCCACCCCACCAGTTCCTCTTCTGATTGAGGGTGAGCAACATTTTGAAATCAAGGAAATTCTAGATTCCAGAAAACAAAGAGGAAAGCTTCAATATTTAGTTGTTTGGAAGCATTTCCCTCCTTCTCAGTCTGAATGTGTAAATGAACGTGATGTTAGGGCCCCTAAGCTTATACAAGCGTTTCGTTCGAAATATCCTGACAAACCTTAAATTTTATTTTTGTATAAAATATTGTATGTGGACTGTTTCTTTTCCTATTGTTTAACTCTCTTCTGTTTTCTAGGGCTAACGCCTCTTTTGCAGGTGGGCCGAATGTCAGCCTCCAAGATTCTGTCTTCTGCTTGACTCTTTCTGGCTGCCATAGAAACCAGGGGGAGGAATTATTGGGCCTCGTGGGGGGAAGGGTGCTGGAGGTGATGTGTGAATTGTCAAAGTTGGTATGCTTTCTTGCTTACTGTGCAAATGCAGCCACTTATCTTTCTGGGCCAAGGTCAACCGTCTTGGTGTACCAGATGTCTGAGACGCCACCTGAAGATGTTCCCACATGACATTATACACACCTCATATTGGATGGCCAGTTTGAACTATTGGGGGTGGGGACATGGGATAACTTTCTATATGTAATTTCTGTGCCTTTTGCCTCAGATCTTGTATTTCTTCTGATGCTACCACTGCAAATTCAGTAAAAGTCCTTTTCTCTACAAAAATGGAGTCTAAGGTTTTCTTTCTTGGATTTTGAATGGAGCCACACCTGACAAACAGGAAGAATTGTGGCAATTAAGATGAACATATTGCCCAAAGTGTTATATTTGTTCCAAACAATTCCAGTAAAGTTAGAAAAAAATATTTTGAGGATATCAATAAAATGGTATTGAAATATATATGGCAAGGGAAAAAAGCAAGAATTAATGTTAAAATGTTACAGGATGCTAGAACTAGAGGAAGATTTGGATTACCCAATTGGAAAATATATTATCAGGCCACGGCTTTAACATGGATGAAATAATGGATAATGTTGAGGAATAAAAGGTTATTAACATTGGAAGGACATGATTTACAAATGGGTTGGCATGCATTCTTGTGGTACAGGAGAGGTAAAACATATGGTCAGGGATGCATTGTTACGTGTATGGGAAAAAACTAGGGAACAGCATTACATGAAGATACCAGTCTGATTATCAACAATGGAAGCACTTGTATATCCAAATGTTTGTAAAATGGGAATTGATGCTAGATATAAAGATATTTTAAATGAAAAGGGTGAGCTCAAAACAAAACAAGAATTGAATGAACCAAGGGTTAGAGATACATTGGTATTAGTATACACAAATACAATCAAGGTATGAAAAATATATTAAAGATGAAGGGATTAATAAAGAGTTGACAGAATTGGATAAAATACAGGAACAGAAGATAAGTTGATTAAAAAACTATATTGTTATTTATTAGGTGTTAAGTTGGAAGAGGAACAAGTCAAACGATAGCATGGGCAAAATTGTTTGGATATGCCATAGAACTAGATAAATGGCAGAAGCTATGGGACAAAAATTATAAATTAACAATATCGACAGCATATAAAGGTAACTTGTACAAGATGTTTTATAGATGGCACTTAGCACCAGCAAAACTAGCGAAAATGTTTAAAGATAAATCAACCAAATGCTGGAAGTGTCACCAAACATCAGGAACATATTACCATATGTGGTGGTCTTGCATAGAAGCTAAAAGATATTGGACAAAAATACACACATGGTTAGAAAAAATGATTAAACAACATATAGATTTGAAACCTGAAATATTTTTATTAGGAATGGTACCTGAAGGTTACAGTAAAGAAAAAACATATTTAACATATTTAATAACAGCAGCATATGTATTAACAGCAGCTAGAATTGTATTTGCTCAGAATTGGAAAAGTGACAAGATACCAATAGAGGGGAAAGTAATTGAAAAAATATTTCAATGTGCAGAAATGAATAGATTAACATTGGAAATTAAAGAAAAAGAAGAATCTGAATATTACATGGTATGGGATTTATTTTACCAATGGTTAGAAAATAAAACAAAATGGATTCGATGTATATATAAAGCAATAAGAAAAGATTGTAAAATAGATACATTGGAAATTACCTTTATGAAAATGTGATTATTATATTGTTATATTTATGAGTATTAATTATAAACTGTAAACACATGAAGCATGTACCTAATCAACACACGGTTGAAATGGAATGGATTTATTGTATATAAAAATTTTTTAAAAAATAATTAAAACTTATGAAACAGGGACATGCTGTACAACACATACTGGCATTTGCTTAGTCTTGAAGTATGAGGCTTTTAGCTATTGCTGTAATTACTTTTTACTCCTTCAGTTGTTTTGATTAATGATTATCAATTTTAGGTGATTTTAAGTATTTCCTTTGGCCTTTGGATCATCTTGTTTACCTGCACTTGATGGTCTGCAGCTGTAGGAGAAATGTTATAAATTTTAAACAAAAATGCAGTACTGTATGAAAGTTACCACAGTGTGCATAGATTTGCCATAAAATTGATGAAGTTCTGTCATAAAGGCAATCACAAATAAGGATAGAATGAGAGGCTGTGGTTGTTCATGAGAAATATCTGCAACATCATCCTACAGATTGCTTTGGTCCTTCAACTGAGGTTGGAAAAAGATCTTCATTCTGGACCAACTGTCTCCTGTCCTGTTCTCCTTTTTCAGCTTCTTCTGTTTCATCGTCCTTGGCAAATGTCCCAGTAGAAGCAGAGCAAGCATGGCCCCAGAGCAGCGGGGAAGAAGAGCTGCAGCTACAGCTGGCACTGGCCATGAGTAAAGAGGAAGCAGAGCAGGTAAGCGCCAAGGTAAATCTGTCACTGGAGGCTTTTTGGATGCACAGAGGTGGGGCAAAGAATGGGCGAATGGTCATCGTCTGATGGGATATAAAATACTGTATATTTCAAGGGAGGGGGTGTTATTGTCAGGGCTCTACTCCCCCCTCCCTTTCCGTTGGCAACTCTAAAAGACCAGAGAAATATTTTATGAGTTGACAGTTATTTGGTGTGCAAGTTCTCATTTGAATCTATTGAAGCTTAAGAACGGTCATGTAGAAGAATGTAAAACTTTATTAGATCAGGAAAACTACTTTGATTTGGGGCCTTTCTCCTATTTTTTTTTAAAGAGGCTGCTTTATTAGGGCAGCTTTCCTTTATCTGATGTCTTCCAGATGTGTTGGACTGTAGCTCTCATGTTATGGCTTAGTGATATGGACCGATGTACCCTTGAGGCTGTTGAGAGTCATGGATCTGGTTCAACAATCATGCCTGTGGGGTAGACAAGAGTTGTGGAACAGGGCTGATACTGTCAGTTGCTTCAGCTGTTGCTCCTCTTAGAGTATGATCCCTATTTAAAATGTCTTGACTGGAGCCCTTAAGAGTGCCAGATAAGGGAGCTGAATTTTGATAGGAATTGTTTTGAGCATAGCTGAGCTTTAAGTATTTTGTAATGCATTTGGTCAAGATAAGGGTTGAATTGCCATCCACAAATCTTCCAATGCCATCGGAAGTAAAATCAGTCATTATAGTCTTCTGGACCAGCTTCGAGCAGTGGGATGGGCAGTATGGTGGTGTTCTGTCTTTCCTTCTTTCTCCAGGCTGGTTCCAGTTTATGTGGATAGGGGAGGAGACACCCAGCCTATGGCTCCCGCTACATGGGGTTCAGTGCTTTCTCCTCTCCTCTTTAATGCATGAAGCCTCTGGGTGAGATCATCCCTTTATTTGGGATGAGGTATATCATAAGTTTACAGATGATACCCAGCTATATATCTCCACCCTGGGCCATCTGAGCGATGCTGTGGAGGTCTTATCGATGTTGGGAGGCTGTGGGAGACTTGATAGAGAGCAAGAGGCTTTGGCTCAACCCTAGAGAGACCAAGTGACTTTGGGTTTTAGGATCCCCTTGTTCTGAGGACTTTCCATTACTTGTTCCGGATGGGATTACCCTGCCAAAGACAGATCCCGTACACAGTTTGGAGGTCTCCCTGGACTTGTGGCTCCTACTCAAGGAAGGAATACCTAGGAAGGCATTGTACAGCTTCATGTTGCACATCGGTTGCGCCAATTCCTGTGGTTGGCTGAGGAGTTCTGGGAGTTGAAGTCCACAAGTCTTAAAATTGCCAAGGTTGAACACCCCTGGTTTGATGATGCACTTTTATCTACCTTTCCTCTGTTGTTTTCATAGCCCCTCCCTCTCCTAAGAAGTCTGCTGCCTCCACTGCATGGACCACTCTTGAAAAAATGATGTGCTCACTCACTCTGCATAGGTGAAGTGAAGCCCCAGACTCTGTTCATGATGATTAATTCTCCTTACGTCTGCTGCCGCTGTCCATTTCCATCACTGAGCTGAGTGGCTGTTCCTATATTTCCAACATGACTCTCCAAGCATTAAACTCCTTCCCGGGGTCTGTGGAGATTCTCAATCTTCCAGGTCATAGTTGTCTCAAAGGTGCTTTTTTTTTCTTCAAAAGGCAACTGGACTGTTTTTTTTCCTGAACAGATGAAGCTTCTTGGATGAGAAGTGAAACATTTTCTTCTTCCTCAAGGAAAAAAAGTTCAGTTGCCTTTTGAAGAAAAAAACCACCTTTGAGACTCCTTCCCAGGGTTGTCTTGTCATCTCCTTCCTGTTCCTGTGGTTCCTTCCAGAGGGATTTAATCCCCTGTGCTCACTCCCCTCCCCCAATAACCCCATCCCACTTTGTCCTCTTTTATTTTCAGCTCCTTGTTTATTTTTGGCGCCTTCTTCCCACTTCCCCTGACCACCCCTCCATGCTGCATTTCCTCCTACTCCACCCTGTTGTTTGTAAACAGAAAGCAAATAAATTCTTACAGAGATATTAAGATCTGTGCCATTGTGCTAGATTTTATTTTTATTCTATTTTTATTAAGGAAAGATGTCTAGGTAACAGAACCACACATAAAAAAAGTCTAGACATGGCATGGGCTATTTTCCCTCCTCTTGACACCACCAGTCTTCCACCTCAAGTTCAAGTATGAAAAAGTGATAACTTTTTTTGGAGGGCTTGGGACAATGTGATCTGGAAAGTTGAGATAGAGAGAAATATTTCTCTGTAGAGTTTGTGGAAGGTGATTTCCCCTCTCCAGTGCCTGGCTTTTATAGAGGACAGATAGAAGGAGCAGAATATTCTATAACTGCTGAAACAGCTCTTCCCTCCTCCTCTCTTCTGACAGCTCACTTGCCTACATCCAGTTTCTGATTCCCTGTAGCTGCCAGGTTGATGCTTCACAGACATGGAGACTAGCATAAAAATATGTCTTTCTTCTCCCACAGAGAAGGCATCCATTTTTCTAGATACCATCAGGCTGTGGCCCTTGTTCCACTGTGCTGGAAGAGTGTAGGGAGGGCTGAGAGATGAGCATCATAGCAGAACAGGACTCTGAGCCTGATTTCTTCATACCCTATTTTGTTCATTTGAATTCCAGCCTTCTCTACCTGATGGCTCTCTAGAGGAGTTGGACTTCAGTTCCCATCATTTAAAGAAGTAGACATCTATCACATGTGAACACACCTGACTGAGAAGTGTGATCCTGCCTAAATGGTTGGAAAGTGATGGTATCTTACTGATTCTTGGACCTGTGCAGACATATTTCTCTACATATATCATGATACAGTTCCAATACAATTTACTTTTGCTTACTAGAATTCTACTTAGGGCTTGGAGTGCTTTTGAAATTCTTGTGAGAACTGTTTAATTGTCTCCAGGAAGAGAATATACTTTGCAAGTATGCCTAGCACTCGTTCAGCCAATTATCAGGGAAATGGGTCCTTGGTGCTCTCTGAGCTTGGTTGTTATCTTTCAGACGTTTCATTACCCAACTAGGTAACATCATCAGGTCTAGAAGGGGTTTTGCACTAATAATATCTAGTTGAGTAATGAAACATCTGCAAGAAAGTTCAATCCTGAGGTACAAATATTTTTTCAGAAACTGAATATATTGAGCAGTTCAAAATCTGGGAGGTGATGAGCTAGTTGATTTGATTGGGCTTTTGCAGTGTGGAAATAGCTTTGAGAATTAGAGATACTCTTTGTCTGTCTGTCTGCTCCTCCTTCCTCTCCATGTGTCAAACTCCATTCCATGCCTCTTATGTTTCTTCACTCCCAGCCCCCTGCAGTGGCCAGCGAAGACCTACAGCTCCAGCTAGCCCTTAGTTTGAGCAAAGAGGAGCATGACAAGGTTAGACTGCTATCTTGCCACCCCACTCAGTTCTACCTGAAATAATCAACTGAGTTAGTCTTGACCTCTCACACTTTTCTAACTAGTGTGGCATTCTCTCCAAGTCCCCATCCAAAGCAGAGCAATGGCAACAATCTGTCCATTTTCAGCTTTAGGCCTCGTTTATTGTCCACTACCTGGTGAATTGTCTGTTCTTCATTTGGCCAGTTTCCAAGTTTCTCCCAGTGAGAGGCTCGGAAATAAACCTGGTCAGTCCAGGTATCCTAAGCTTGACCGAGCTATGACTTGAACTCAGACCTACTAAACATTTGATGAATGTCTCCAGACGCTTAGACACAATATCCTGGAAGAAAATGTACCTATGAGTTGTTGATGGGGAAAAGGGATCAGACACTCAATTGAAAAGGAAGACCACAATTTGGAACAAAAGAGTTGGAATTCTTCATGTCTTTTCGGATGTCTTTTCTCACCTTAGTTGAAGGTGAGGTGGAAAGGCAAGAAAAAAGAAGATCTTTAGTTTGTTATCTCTGGATTTTACTGGATTCAGCCAGTAGATGAAAGATAAAATACTAGAAATTCAGCCAGTTTCAGCCAGTAGAAATCCTGGAATGACAAGTTAATACTGAGATTGCTGGGCACCTTGAGGGTCATATATTTAGTTTGGAGCCTGAGGGAGTTGCAGTGAACAGAAGATGCTTCCACTTGGACTCCACTTTTATGAAGTATTGGCAAAAGCAGCCAAAATTCAGGATTCCCATTATTTGGCAGGAACTAGTTTGTTGGAGGGTTAGAACAGCATCTTGCTCTCTTTCTCTTTCTCTTTCTCTTTCTCTCTCTCTCTCTCTCTCTCTCCCCCCCCCCCCCCCCCCCCCCCCCCAATATAACTTTTCATGCAATACAGAAACAACAGTAGCAGATGCTTCAAACTTGATGTGATCCCTGGCCAAGCTGCTGCTCCATCTATATTCTGGCTCTTGCTCTCTCCTTGCCAAAGGTGAGTAACCACCTGTCACTTTGTATTGCCTCCGTTAATGACTGTCTTTTTCACAATCCTCTTACAGGAAGAGCAGATCCGGCGCGGGGATGACCTTCGCCTCCAGATGGCCATTGAAGAGAGCAAGAAGGAGACGGTCCCTGCTAAGGAGGAGGTGAGGTGGAAGAGACAGGTTGGGAGCTGCCTACCATGACAATTAAACAGGATTTCCCATGGAAAGAGGTGATGTGGGTGGGAGGAGCAACAAATGATTCCCTTTGTGCCCCATGGGGTCAACTTCGAGAGGCATCTGGCTGGTAGCTCCTGAATGCTCAAGTAGAAAACCTGTCAGTCACAAGTTACTTAGTTCAGAGTATTTCAAGTTTATTACTAGTAGTCCTCAACTTACAACAGTTCATTTAGTGACCGTTTGGAGTTATGACAGCATTGAAAAAAAATGACTTGTGAACCATGGCCACGTGATCAAAATTCAGATGACTCATATATGCAGTATCCTGGGGTCATGTGATCATCTTTTGCTACTTTCTGACAAGCAAAACCAATGGAGAAAGCTGGATTCACTTAACAGCCGTGTGTTACTAACTTAACAATTGCAGTGATTCACTTAACAACCATGACAAGAAAGGCCATAAAATGGCACAAAACTCACTTGACAAATGTCTCACTTAGCAACAGAAATTTTGGGCTCAGTTGTCATAATTCAACAACTACTTGTACATGCTCCCTATACACAAGAATCTGATCTAACAATGGTCAAGGCAAATTGGTGCCAGATAAAAGTCAATGGAATTCAAAGGAGTCTGGACTTAGATTAGTGGAACGACTCCAGATTGATGATGCGCTTGACCCAGCCCTCAGTCTCAGTCTGGTCATCTCCTACAAAACCCATGATTTAGTCTAGCAAAAACACCTCTTAGCCATCTTGTGAAATAGTTATTATTTTATGGACATGATTCATATCCCACCTTTCTGCCCTATAGAGCACTCAAGTCAACTAATATCATTTTGTATCTTCTTCCAAAGTACTTTATACATGGAAGCTGTGCTTTACCTTTGCACAAATATGTCATAAATAAAACCAAAAGTGAATATAAATCAAAATATCTTCCTTGATTTCTGGGTGGTTTGCAGGAGATCATCATGGGTGCTCTGTCTCCCCTTTATGTAATAATGTCAGAGTTGAAAGGACATTTACAACTTAAATGACACTTCCAAAATAAAAGAAAAAGAAAACCAGAAGTAGACCTTAATGTAATGAATCCTTTGAATTGAGTTACTGAGAGCAAGATCCCTAGCTGTTGCAATTGGCTCTGGTTCATAATATCCAAGTAAATAAACTGATTCTGCCCACTTCTAAGTTAGAACAAGATTTTTATTTATTTATTTGGCATATAGCATCTACGGAGGTCGTGCAATCACTGACATACAACACTAATAAAAGGCAGTATCTATATAAACACAAATATAAGTTAGTTTGTTTATGAAATTTATTTGCTGTTATCACGTATCCAACGACTCTGGGCAGCTCATAGCATAAAAACATTAGAGCATTAAAAACATTAAAATCAACAATCATAGAAACACAGCAGATAAAATAATTAACAGTTTAAATAGAGCATCAGCATATATATATTTGTTTTTTTAAGTTTTCACGGGTATTTATATGTATTGGTGTTTCTAATATCTTCTGTCTGTTTTGTAGTGTTTTTTTGTCTTGATTAGCTGGCAACATTGTGTTTCGTGTATTGGGGGCTTTTAGCGCAGCTTGGCTTCGGGTGAATGGCTGGCTATCATTTATTAGGAAGCTAGGTTTCATCTGGGTGGCTGGCTGGGGTGTGTTTGAGCTGGAGGTATCGGGGGGGGGGGGGGGATCTGTTTGTGCCCAGGTGTTTGTTTGGCTTGTGGTGTGGAGATTTTTTTGTTTGTGAGTACAGGCTTCCAGATAATTGACAGTCTGGTGGAGTCATCTCTTCTATTCATGCTTTCAGGTCATTTTTCAGTCTCTATGGCTTCTCTGATAATTCTGTTATCAATCAAGCAGAACGTCGCTACAACTTTAAAAGCACAACTATAATGATGTGGGAAAATACCCGAACAAAGCTGAATGCCATACATACATTCATACATACATACATACATGTGACCTATATATAGGTCTACATTTAGGGTTGAGTGTGAATCTGCCTTGGTTTAGTAGTCCTAGTCCATATTTCTAACTCTAATGAGCCACGGTGGCGCAGTGGTTAGAATGTGCTACTGCAGACTACTTCTGCTGGCTGCCTGCAGTTTGGCAATTCAATTCTCACCAGCTCGAGGTTGACTCAGCGTTCCATCCTTCGGAGGTGGGTCAAATGAGGACCCAACATTGTTGGGGGCAATATGCTGACTCTGTAAACCGCTAAGAGAGGGCTGTAAAGCACTGTGAAGCGGTATATAAGTCTAAGTGATATTGCTCTTGCTAACTCTACATTCCAGCAGGATGCTCTAGACCAGGGAAAGGGAAAAAAACCACTGGATGTTAAATGGAACAGTGAAGGTGTGCTGTTATGATATGTACAGAATAACCCTTGAGTAACAAGGATATGTACATGGAAACGTTTATGAGAGTACTTATGAATAATTATTCAGCCACACACAGCTGCACTAAATTGAGTTAAAGTTTACTTTAAGAAATAGCACAGTCCAATAAACAGTCCAGGTCATATACGTTTTACAGTCCAAAGAATATCCAATTACAAAGTCTTCTTACCGGTTGCCTTTTCCATTTACAGTAAACAAAGATATCAAAGTATAAGCACAGCTTAGATAGCAACTGTTAAATCTGGGAGGACGGTTCAAGAACGGAGGCAAGACTCAGATAGCAACAACAGCTCTTTATTTGTGACTTCAGATCTGAGCAACTAACCCCAGCCGCAGCAGCCCCTTATATAGGGGTGGCTGCGGCTAGGCAGCCAATGAAGGCGATTTGAGTTTGCCACTCTTGGCAGGGCCAATCGCGGCAGCCCGTTTACTGGCCAATTGCATCAGTCTATGGCAACCAATCATGATCGGCTTTCAGCGGGCCAATCAGATTTGCAGGCTACGAGCCTGCTAGTCCGGAACACCCCTCCCCTCTCGGTTCCATTTAAGAGGTGGAGTAATATAGTCTCGCAGGTAGGCAGGTCTCCGCACCTGTCTGCCTGACTTACGCAATTCCACTTGTCCCTGTTCAAACCCGGGTTCAGATGGACTGCTTGCTGGATCAGACAGGAACGGTGAACTGGTGCCATGGTTAGGGCTCTCCTCTGGTGCCCCCGGGGTGATAGAGTCCTCAGCCTCGCTGTTACTGCCATGGCTCCCGGGGCCCGCTGAACCTGCCTGGTTGCTGCTTCTTGGCGAAGCGTTTGACTGTCCAGTCTCAGCTGCAGCTGGTGAGTGTTGCCAACCATGGTGCGGTGATCTCGGTGTTAGCTCGGAATAAACAGGTGTTGGTTCTAGTTCTGAGTTCGCTGCTTCCCCTCCCCCCCAGTGTCAAAATTAGGGTCAGGGTTGGAAGATGTGGTTAGTCTGGAGCGCAGTTGGTCAATATGGCGTTTCCATGGCCTGCCATCAGTGGTGAGTAGACGGTAGGAGCGGGGACCCGTAACTTGAGTTACTTGGGCAGGAATCCAAAGGGGATCCCCAGAAAAAATTTTTGCGAAAACAAGGTCTCCTACCTTGAAAACACGGTGCTTGCTGCTGGAACCCAGGGGCTTTTCCGGGGTGTAGGCAGGGTGCAAACGATCTAGAGGCGATCTGAGTTTCCTGGCCATCAGGAGTTCAGCTGGGCTCTTGTTGGTCGTGCTGTTTGGTGTGATGTGTTGTAGGAGCAGCATTCTAGTGACTTTGTCATGGATGTTGCCTTGATCCATTTTCTGCAGGGTTTTCTTTGTAAACTGAACCATTCGTTCAGCCTGGCCATTTGCCGCAGGATGAGCCGGCGATGTGAGTGCGTGTCGGATGCCCTGTTCCGCTAAATACTGTTCAAAGGCTAAGGCAGTAAATTGGGGCCCATTGTCAGAGACCAGGACATCTGGTAACCCGTGTGTGGCGAAGAGTCTGTTCAGTTTTTTAATGACCGCCTCAGTAGTGGTTGCTTTCATCTTATTGACCTCAAGCCAGTTTGAGTAGGCATCTACAGTTATTAAGAAGGTGTGGCCTCTCGTAGGTCCCGCAAAGTCAATATGAATGCGAGACCAAGGACCCCTGGGTGTTTCCCATTCTGCTGGTGGGGCTTTAGGTGGAGCTGAGTGCTTTTCCTGGCATTTGTTACAAGAGGCGACCCAGGTTTCGATTTGTTTGTCCATACCTGGCCACCAGGCGTAACTTCTTGCCAGCGCTTTCATACGCACGATGCCCGGGTGTCCATCGTGTAGCATTTGCAAGACCCTTTTTTGTAACTTAGTTGGTACAACAACTCGGTCTCCCCACAAAACGCACCCCTTTTGTGAAAAAAGTTCCTTTTGTCTGTTTTTAAACGGCTTAAACATTTCCTTAGTGTCGTAATCTGGCCATCCCCTCTCCACCCAGCCAAGAACTCGTGCCAAACAAGAGTCTCTTGGTTTCAAAGGCGATGTCTTGGGACGTTAGTGGAGGCGATGGCATTGTCTCTATTTGCAGTACCGGGAGTGTGGGAGCTGGGTCTTCCTATGGCTCGGGTAGCGGTGAGCGGCTCAAGGCATCTGCGTGGGGAATAGATTTCCCTGGGCGATACTTTAATTGATAGTCGTAGGCAGCGAGAAATTCTGACCATCGCGTCATTCTGGGGGAGAGAATGTGTGGAGTAGGTTTGTCGCCCGCCAGGATCCCAAGTAGTGGCTTATGATCCGTTATAATAGAAAATGGTCTCCCATAAACATATTCATGAAATCGTTTAATTGCAGAAACAATAGCAAGGGCTTCCTTATCTAATTGGCTATAGTTTCTTTCTGTTTTTGATAGAGTTCGTGAAAAAAATGCAATTGGTGCTTCTGAGCCGTTTGGTAGGACGTGGCTCAGGATGGCCCCTACCCCAAATGGTGAGGCATCACACGTGACAGTCAAAGGTAGTGTCTCGTTATACTGAATTAGTACTGCCTTTGAGGTAAGGAGGTCTTTTACTTGCTGGAAGGCGTGTTCCTCCCGACGTCCCCAAATCCAGGATGCCCTTTTATCGAGTAGTCTATGAAGGGGCTCAGCAACAGTCGCCTTCTGGGGTAAGAAGATGTTATAAAAGTTAATAAGTCCCAGGAAGGCTTGGAGGTCGGTTTTGTTTTTGGGTCTTGGGGCGTTTTTGATAGCTGCCAGTTTTTTTTCTGTGGGGTGGATTCCTTGCTTGTCAAGGAGGTAGCCAAGAAACTCCACCCTTTCTGTGCAAAGCTGGCACTTTTCCTTCTTAACCTTGAGGCCAGCGTTTTTGAACCTCTGTAGGACTGTTCTGAGGCGTTTTTCTAATTGGTTTTTTGTGGGTGCTGCTATTAATACGTCATCAAAATAGGGCATGACCCCTTTTATACCTTGTAATAGTCTCTCCATCAGGCTTTGAAAGATGCCTGGGGCTACGCTTACACCAAACTGGAGCCTGTTGCATTTGAATGCACCACGATGTGTGACTATAGTTTGGGCTTCTGCAGTCTCGGGATCAACTGGCAGCTGTTGATACGCTTGGGCCAGATCTAATTTTGCGAATATTTTGCCACCTCCAAGTGAATGCAGGAGATGTTGCACAACTGGTACTGGGTAGGCGCTCTGCTGTAGCGTGTGATTGAGGGTGGCCTTGTAGTCACCGCAGATTCTTATGGACCCGTCAGGCTTTATGGGGGTGACAATTGGTGTCTCCCATCGGGCGTGGTCAATAGGTTCTAACACGCCTTGCGCAATTAATTTGTCCAGTTGCTCGTCAATTTTGGATTTGAGAGCAAAGGGCAAAGGCGCGGCTTTAGGTGAATGGGTGCAATGTCGGGGCGAAGATTAAATGAAATAGGGGACCCCTTGTACTTGCCTAGGCTTTCGTTGAACACTTCTCGGAAGTCGTGGACGAGAGCCGCCTCCCAGTCATTGTCTTCAGTATGATGGATGCCAGCCATTCCGATTCCTAATGGCGCGAACCACTGAAGACCCAATAGACTTGGCCGGTCTCGGTCTATGATGGTGAGTGGAAGAATTGCCTTATGTCCCTTGAACGAGACCTGCACATGGCGGGTACCTGCAACTGGAATCCGGTTGCCTTGATAGTCTTTCAGTATGAGTTTCTGACTGCTGAGGTCTTGGCGTCGGATGTTGGGAATTAGCTGCTTGAGTGTTCTCCAGGATACCATGGATAGTGATGACCCAGAGTCGACTTCCATGTTGCACAGTTTGTTTTCAATCGTGACCTCTACTCGGATCTTTTTAGCGTCAAGTGATGAAGCGTGGCCGATGGTGATGGTTTGATGAGCCTCCTCTCGTCTGGGGGTGTCGTTAAACCTTCGGGGTCTGCTGTACTGGTTCCACTGGTTGCTAGGGCAGTCCCTCTGCGTGGTGGCGTTGCCTTCATTTCTCTTTGGGCTGCTCCCTCTCCGTCTGGGACTGGAATTTCTCTTGTTTCTGCATACCTTCGCGATGTGTCCCCGTTTCTCGCAAAAATGGCATATGGCGTCTAAGAATCTGCATTTGGATCGGGGATGGTTTCCCCCGCATCCGGCGCATTGGTAGTTGGATTTGCGACCCCGCTGGTCCCGTTGCTCACGTTCTGACCGGAGCCTGTGGACTTCTTCTTCCTCACTGTCTGAGGATGACTCGACATCTTCGTGATGGGTGGTTGATGTGTACTTGTCTGAAGGTTTCCCAGCATCGTTGGTGGGTTGGCGGTTGGTCCCGCTGGTTCGACGCATTCGTGCTGCCGATTTACGAGTGGCTTCGGCTGCTGTGGCATCTGCTATGGCATCTGCAAGCGAGATGTCTCCCTTGGCCATAATCTTGCTCTGGACGGTTGGGTCTCTGAGGCCAAGGACGATGCGATTTCTCATGGCTTCTTCGAGGTTGGCGAAGCCACACAAACCACCCAGGTTTCTCAGGTCTGCCACAAAATCCCCAACGCTCTCACCTTCACGTTGGTCCCTCTGGTAGAACTCATGTCTGCGAATGAGAGTTGGCACGGCTGGGGTGTAATGGTTGCGCAGGATGGGAGCAAGGGTGTCCCAATCCATGGTTTTAACTTCAGCTGGCTTGGCTAAGGCTTTAGCCATCTTAAAAACGGCTGGTCCACAATGGGTTAGAAAAACGGCTCGTTTCTTGCTGGGCATGGCATCTTTGAGGTTGTTGGACTCCAGGAACATTTGAAATCTGTCCATGTACGAGTCCCAGTCTTCGCTAGCTGGATCGAATGGTGCGGGTGGTATAGCGCTGCTGGCCATGTCGCCGTCGTTGCGCTCTGTCAGCCACGTGCTCCTTCGGCTAGCTCAATTCAATAGCTTCTGTTGCCTCCGCATCCCATCCTCATCGCCAGTGTTAAATCTGGGAGGACGGTTCAAGAACGGAGGCAAGACTCAGATAGCAACAACAGCTCTTTATTTGTGACTTCAGATCTGAGCAACTAACCCCAGCCGCAGCAGCCCCTTATATAGGGCTGGCTGCGGCTAGGCAGCCAATGAAGGCGATTTGAGTTTGCCACTCTTGGCAGGGCCAATCGCGGCAGCCCGTTTACTGGCCAATCGCATCAGTCTATGGCGACCAATCACGATCGGCTTTTAGCGGGCCAATCAGATTTGCAGGCTACGAGCCTGCTAGTCCGGAACAGCAACAGAATGTCAGAGATACAGAATGTCAGAGAGAGAGCATGTCAGAGAGAGCAAGCCATGATCTCTAGCTCCCTCTTATGGCAATCTGCAATACAATCAACCAATTGGAACACAGTACAAATCAATAGTGATTTTGTCTTAAAGCTACAAAACATACGTTGTTGGTTTATATATTGCCAACCCAACTGATTGGTGGACAGATTCCTAAAGTACTATAATTTTTCTCTTCCCCACTACAATCTTTGTTGTCTTCTCCATCACTCAGTCATCCCTGATGGACTTTGCTGATGTCTTTACTGCTCCATCACCTGCTTATCCGTGGGGCGCTCAGCCTGCTCCTGACCCTTGGGGTGGTGCTGCCACAGTTGTACCTGCAGCTCGTATGGACCCATGGGCCCCCCCTGCTGCTGGAGCAGCCCCTGCAGGAGATCCATGGAGAACTTCTGCAGCACTTCCTGCACCCCCCTCAGACCCCTGGGGAGTTCTCCCAGCTGCCAGTGCTGACTCCTGGAAGGTTGAAGGTAAAATCCAAATCTTGGCAGAATCAGATGTTTAAAACATTCTTCATCACCATTACTTTTTAATGATGTACTTTTGTGGGGTTCCTCTTCTAAAAAGATATTTTAAGAGGAGGGGGTGGGCAACATGGGTTCCCATTGCATTTCATAAGAACTATGGAGGAGGCTGTTTATGATAGCTGTCTCCTCTGCTGCGAGCTGCTTAGTTGAGTGTAGAGAAAAGAGTGTGGAGCAGGGATAGGCAACTGTGATGACCCGGGGCGTGGCACAAAGGTAACACAGTCAGATAAGCAATAAGAGTCCCTTTATTATCTCCAACTTTGCCCCCAATGTCCAGGTTACCTTCAGCTGGAGAAAAACTCTCCCAGGAACAGCCTTTGACTGTAGAAAATTCAGTCCAAAACAAGGTAAACAAACTGTAACTTAAAATCCAAACAAACCAAACTGAAGTAATTAATTTGGCAGGGCAGCAGCAAGAATTTCAGACTTGAAAGCATGGCAAAACTCACACAGTTGGGAAAACGCCAGGAACACAGATAAGCCATGACGATACAAGATAAAGTCACGTTTGGTCCCAACAGCTTGCTGCATGCAGCTTGCCTTTTTTATACACTTGTGTTCCCAGCTGGCCCTTTCCTCCCCTGTAAGCTACACAACCCACGTTGCTGTGTTCTCCGTTCCTCCCTGCGTGCCCTAGGAGGGGGTGGGCCTGGGTCTTCCTCTGAATTCCCTCTCCCTTGTTCTACGTCTCTCCTGCTCTGCCCAGCCGGACTTTGCCCTTCCCCAGTTTCTTCCACAGCCAACAGAGCCACACTCCCACTCCCTGTCAGCTGTTCGGCTTCCTCCTCTGAGTCAGATTCCAACAGAGGCATGACAGGCAACTATGGCAACTTTACAACCTGTGGACTTCACCTCCCAGAATTCCTGGCTGGCTCAGGAATTCTGGGAGTTGAAGTCCACAGGTCGTAAAGTTTCTACAATTGCCCACCTCTGGTGTAGACTGTAGAGCTGTGATAAAAAGAAAATGGGGGTATTAGAAACCATCCATTTTTAGGTGCTGTCACCACCTCCTGCTTCCTTTATCCCTTCCCAACATATAGCTTCCCACTGATTACCTTCATGTGAATTGACTCTTTGCAGATTGAGAAAGGCTGCCTGTTCCTTTTCAGTCATGAAGGGTGCGGACAAAAACATTTCAATCAGGTCAGGTCAGCATCAGACTAGATGAGCCCTTCTTTTATGCTGCCTTCAGTCCTAGGATACAGGACATAGTCATCCCCAGAATTCCTCCTGGCTCTACAACCATGGTGTCTCTCTGCCTCTCTTTTTTAATGAAGAGGCTCCCTGGGGTTTGTCCTAAAAGCCAATCTCCACACACAGCTTCTTTATCCATGGGAAGAGAGAGGCCTTTGATGTGCAGAGTAGACCCTACTTAACCGAAGATCCAATTCTATTCTTAGCTTTCCTGCAGAAAGGCTCTCTGCAGATATTTAATGTTTGTCCTTTATTGCACCCGAAATACCATTTTTAAGGTGAGTACCCACAGCTGTAGGCCATGTGGTCTCACCCTAGTTTTGGGGAAAGGCATTACAGGTAGTCCTCAACTTACAACCAGTTGCTTAATGACCCAGAGCTACTGACAACTCGTTTTTTAAGTTATGACAGAGGCATAATCTCTATCCCAGGGGTCACCAACCTTTTGGACCTCAGGGACCACCAAACTCATAATTTTAAATCCCGTGGACCAGAGACCCTGGGAAAATCCCAAAAAAAGTCTGCAGGAAAATTCCCCACCCCGTTTTCCTACTGATCAATCATTCTTTATTTGGGATCACAGGATACTGTCTCCACCTCCGTTCTCAGGGGAAGAGCGGGAGACTTTTGGCTTCATGCAAGGAAAGCAGCAGAAGTCTGTCTTTCTCTCCCCCAAACTCTGCCAGAAATGAGTCTTTGTGAGACTTGTCACGCTAGCGCAGCCTCTTGGAGCAGGATGCCTTGCAGGGTCCCAAAGACTCATTTCTGGTGGAGTTTGGAGGAGAGAAAGACAGACTTTTGCTGCTTTCCTTGCATGCAGCCAAAAGCAGAAGAAGAAAGAAGCGGAAAGAAGCATGGTGGCCAGGCGAGGTGCGTGGGGCAAGCTCCCCCCCCACGCTTTCCCCCATCCCCTCACTACCTCGTGTTGTTCGCAATGCAAGTGACACAAGCTTTGTGTTCCCGCGGGCCATGTGGGCAGCACAGCCTTGTGTTCCTGAACAGCCTGGATTACTTGCGTTGGGTGCTTTGGGGGTGACATTTCTCTGCAGACCACCAAAATTTTCTCGCGGACCACCAGTGGTCCCCGGCCCACTGGTTGCCGACCACTACTCTATACCACCTACCACCATGGTCGTGATCACATTTTGGGCACTTGGCAACTAGCTCATCCTCATGGCCATTTGCAGGGTGACTTGACCACATTTGACAACATATTGTTGCTAATTTCCAGCATTTACTTCTAGTTTCTGGCAAAAAAAAATGCCCATTGGAGAAAATGGATTCTCTTGATGACTGCCACATTTGCTTAATGTCCAACACAGAAAATGTCAAAAAATCAGGTCTAGTCACATGATACCTCAATTTACAACCACAACAACTTACAACCATAATTCCAGGTTCAGTTATGGTTGGGAGAACTACCTGTATTAAATCGGCAGTTCTAGTTTTTCCTAATAATTTCACAAATGGAATTTCTCCTCCTTTAGAGCAGGCTCAATGCTGGGTTAATGTTTTTTTTTTAATCAAGCTGTCCACTGTGACCCCTAAGATCCCTTTCCTGGTCAGTCACTGCCAGTTCAGGCCTCTTTAACATATATACACTGCTCAAAAAAATAAAGGGAACACTTAAACAACACAATGTAACTCCAAGTCAGTCACACTTCTATGAAATCAAACTGTCCACTTAGGTAGCAACACTGATTGACAATCAATTTCACATGCTGTTGTGCAAATGGAATAGACAAGAGGTGGAAAGCATAGGCAGTTAGAAAGACATCCCCAATAAAGGAGTGGTTCTGCAGGTGGTGACTACAGACCACTTCTCAGTTCCTATGCTTTCTGGCTGATGGTTTGGTCACTTTTGAATGCTGGCGGTGCTGTCACTCTAGTGGTAGCACGAGACAGAGTCTACAACCCACACAAGTGGCTCAGGTAGTGCAGCTCATCCAGGATGGCACATCAGTGAGAGCTGTGGCAAGAAGGTTTGCTGTGTCTGTCAGCGTAGTGTCCAGAGCATGGAGGCGCTACCAGGAGACAGGCCAGTACATCAGGAGACGTCGAGGAGGCCGTAGGAGGGCAACAACCCAGCATCAGGACCGCTACCTCCGCCTTTGTGCAAGGAGGGACAGGAGGAGCACTGCCAGAGCCCTGCAAAATGACCTCCAGTGGGCCACAAATGTGCATGTGGCTGCTCAAACGGTCAGAAACAGACTCCATGAGGGTGGTATGAGGGCCCAACGTCCACGGGTGGGGGTTGTGCTTACAGCCCAACACCGTGCAGGACGTTTGGCATTTGCCAGAGAACACCAAGATTGGCAAATTCGCCACTGGTGCCCTGTGCTGTTCACAGATGAAAGCAGGTTCACACTGAGCACATGTGACAGACGTGACGGGGTCTGGAGACACCGTGGAAAACGTTCTGCTGCCTGAAACATCCTCCAGGATGACCGGTTTGGCAGTGGGTCAGTAATGGTGTGGGGTGGCATTTCTTTAGGGGGCCGCACAGCCCTCCATGTGCTCTCCAGAGGTAGCCTGACTGCCATTAGGTACCGAGATGAGATCCTCGGACCCCTTGTGAGACCATATGCTGGTGCGGTTGGCCCTGGGTTCCTCCTAATGCAAGACAATGCTAGACCTCATGTGGATGGAGTGTGTCAGCAGTTCCTGCAAAACGAAGGCATTGATGCTATGGACTGGCCCGCCCGTTCCCCAGACCCGAATCCAGTTGAGCACATCTGGGACATCATGTCTCGCTCCATCCACCAACGCCACATTGCACCACAGACTGTCCAGGAGTTGGGGGATGCTTTAGTCCAGGTGTGGGGGGAGATCCCTCAGGAGACCATCTGCCACCTCATCAGGAGCATGGCCAGGCATTGTAGGGAGGTCATACAGGCATGTGGAGGCCACACACACTACTGAGCCTCATTTTGACTTGTTTTAAGGACATTACATCACAGTTGGATCAGCCTGTAGTGTTTTTTTCCACTTTAATTTTGAGTGTAACTCCAAATCCAGACCTCCATGGGTTGCTAAATTTGATTTCCATTGATAATTTTGGTGTGATTTTGTTGTCAGCACATTCAACTATGTAATGAACAAAGTGTTTAATAAGAATATTTCATTCATTCAGATCTAGGATGTCTTATTTTTGTGTTCCCTTTATTTTATTGAGCAGTGTATTTTGTGCCAACACACATCCCTTTAATTTAATTACATTTAACTGCATTTGCTGTTTGAAAGCCCGTTTGTCTCCAAAATGGGAATCCTTTGAAAATTCTTGATTTAACATCAAGCTCAGAACTGTTTGCAAACAGAGCCACTTCAGTGCTTAGTCCTCATTCCAGATCATTGGAATATCAAATAAAAGGTGTTGGTCCCAGCACCTGTTGCTGCAGGGCAGATGCTTTGCACATCTTTGCACAATTTGAGAATTTCCCACTTAGTTTTCCCACTTATTTCATTTTTTTAAACAGCTTCCAGTCCCTAAGTGTATCTACAGTCTTAACCCATGGCAGCTGACTGACTTTGCTCAAGATCAGAGGGTCTCCAAACCTGTCAATTTGAAGACTTATGAACTTCAATTCCCAGAATTCAGCATGGCTGGCTGAGGAGTTCTGGGAATTGAAGTCCACAAGTCTTCAAGTTGCCACGTTGGAAGACCCCTGCTCAAGACCCTTGGTGAGGGTTTTTTTGAAAATCCAAGTACACAATATCTACTAGGTATTTTGTCCACATGCTTGTTCCCACCTTCCCAAAACTCCAAAAGGTTCAGGGGATCATTCACCTTTTGGAAGCCATGTTGACTTATTTTCAATTACTGCTTTTTCTTTTCTGTGTTCTTTTGGGATCTTAGTGAGCCACTTCTAGTCAGGGAGTTGAGAGAGATGCACCAATCTATCTAACAGGGAAGGCCATTTTCTTTGCTTGAGTTAAACCTCTTTGCAGTTTGAAGGTCCTTTTCCAGTGGAAAGCATGCTCTCCTCCATTATCATACAGAGTGCAGAATAACAGAGTCAGGAGAGATCGAGTTTAGTTCAAACCTCTGTCTGCCCAAGCAGGAGACCTACACATTCTGGACAAATGTCTGTTCAATTTCTTCTTAAAAACTTCCAGTGATCAAGTATTATTTTGGCCACCTCACCCCTCAAAACCCTGCTGTGTTTTCCTTGTCCATTTGGATCTAAACACACCATCACTGCTGGACAGGTTGTTCTCAAATTCCATTTCTGGCATGGTTCATTTTCTTCCCAGGTGGGACTTCTGTGGGGCCTACAACAGCACCACCCACAGACCCATGGTCATCCAGCACGGCTCCCACAACCCAAGAACAGCCTGCTCCTGATCCTTGGGCTCCAGCATCTACTTTTTTAGGTCCCTGGGCGGGCTCCCCTTCTAAGCCTAGCTCCAACGGCATGGCAGGTAATGATGAAACGAGCAGTAGGGGTTTGGGGACCAAGTGCTGGAAGAAAGAGTGTGGGAGGGGCTGGTATTTCTCACAGGGTCAGCTGAAGGGGATGGACTCCTAATTCAGAATTGGGGTAGAGGGCCTCTTCCTGCTGCCAGCTAATCCTTCTGCCCCATCCTTCCTCTTGTGCCCTGTTCCTTTCCCAGCTGCCAGAGGCTTTGAGCAGTTTGATGACAGGGACAGGAATGAATTATCTGATTTTGACAGCCTGCGCCCAGCACTGCCCAAATCTGGAAGCAGCACAGGTCAGCCTTGTTTTTTCCCCCACTTCCCTTTCCTACGCATGGCTCTTAATGCTCCACCCCAGTGTTTTTTTCAACCTTGGCAGCTTGAAGATGTCTGGACTTCAATTGAAGTCCAGACATCTTCAAGTTTGCCATGCTTGAGAAACACAGCTCTAACTTCCCTTCCCTCTAACCTGTCCAAGCCTATGGTTTGTGGACTAGAATGACCTCGAGCTCCCCTGGCCTGTGAGAGAATTTGCATGCTCCTCCCTTTGATTCTTTCCCTCCCTATCTCCTCTAATCTTGTTTGGACATTGGCTTTCCAAACTACATGTTCTTGCATGTCGTTCGAAAGAGATGTGAAAATAATTTAATACTTCAACAAAAAAACTAAAATCTGGGAAAGGGAGGGTTGTTTATGGTTTGGGGGATGAGGGCAAAATGATTGTGGACAGCCATAAACCAAGCACAATTCCTTACATGCCCAACCAATTGCCCTGTCTAAAATGGAATCTGCATTTTTCGTCTATGTTCTCTGTGATTCTGGATTTTTATTCCTCCCTCCCACCCCTCTTCTCTCTCTTATTTCTTGTTCCACAGGTGAACTGTCCCTCTTGTCAGGGGAGGTCTCCATTTCTCAGGCTGGCAGTGGAAAGGACAGTCCCAATGCTTTTGATATGGCTGCCAAGGCTGGGTCACTGCCAGAGACCTGCAAGCCGATGTGTAACCCCCCCGAAACGTTCCTGGGTCCCAACGCAGCCCTCGTTGATCTGGACTCTCTGGTCAGCAAACCTGCTGCTCCATCCAGCAGCACCAAGGCTTCAAACCCCTTCCTCCCCACTGGTAAGGGTTTGTATGCTTTGGGGTGTTGGGGAGGGGTTTTTAGAGCAAATAAAGGGGCTCCTCATTGCTGTGCTCAAGAAGAATCAAACTTAGTTTGAGGTTTAGGAAATCGGTTCCATTGCACTGATTTCATTGAGATAAAAATCAAAAGGAATCATCCTTGTTTGAATTAATTACAGATAGTCCTTGACTTATAACCACAATTGAGCCTAGAATTTATGTTGCTAAGTGAGAAATTTGTTAAGTGAGTTTTCTCCCACTTTACAACTTTTCTTGTTAAGTGACTCACTGCAGTTAAATTAATAACATGATTAAGTGAATCTGGCTTCCCCATTGACTTTGCTTGTAGGAAGTTCGCAAATGATGGTCACATGACCCTGGGACACTGCAACCGCCATAAATATGAACAAGTTGTCAAGTATTTGAATGTAAATCACGTGACCATGGGGATGCTGCAATGGTCATAAGTGTGAAAAATTGTCATAAGTCACTTTTTTCAGTGCTGTTGTAACTTTGAACGGTCACTAAAGAAACTGTTGTAAGTCGAGGACTACCTGTATAAGCAACACTGAAATCAGACTAGCCAGTTTGGTCTAAGGCACCATGCTAGAAAGCAAGAGACTGTGAGTTCAAGTCCTGCCTTAGCCATGAAAGACAGCTGGGTAACTTTGAGCCAATCACTAGGAGACTGAATTATAGTCCCACCTTAGCCATGAAAATCAGGTGGGTGATTTGGGCCAATCACCAGGAGACTGTGATTTCTAATCCTGCTTTAGGCATGAAAGCCGACTGTGACTTTGGGCCAGTCATGGTCTCTCAGCTCAACCCTTCTTTCAGGGATGTTGTTGTGGGGAAAATAGGAAGGTGTGTTAGATATGTTCGCCCCCCTGAGATATTTGTAAAAATAATAAAGGTGGGATACAAATAAATAAAATTTAAATTCTTTTTTCAAAAAGCATTATCCTAATTTGACTGCCTGACAAAATGTTAATTAGCAACCCCCATTGTTCTCAGCTAGTGTGGGAATTATGGGGTGTGATTGTCAAAAATATTTCAGAGTAGTGGTTCAGGTTTTGACTGTGGAGACCAAGACTCAAGTTCCCACTTCACTTTAGGGCTTACTGGATAACTGAGTCAGTCACAGTCTCTCAATCCAGCCTACCTCAAAGGGTTGCTGTGGTTATGAAATGAATGACTACATGTGTGTCATCTTAAGCATCTAAAGGAACGGTAGGAAATAAAGGTTGTAAGACTAGAAAGCTAGAAATTTATTTATCTTGATGCGTGCCCATTTGGGGAAAGCTATCGTATTTTTCACTCCATAAGACGCACCTGACCATAATACGTACCTAGACTTAGAGGACGAAAACAATAAAAAATATTCTGAATCAGAGCCTGAGAGGACCACAGACAGGTGTCCTCTCAAGTGCCAGTTCTGCCTATTGACTCCTGCACTGCAGAAAAGAGACAGAAGAGGCAGGCAATGACAAAGACAGAAGAGGCGGGGTTCAGTACCGTAAAAGGACTGTGCTGCCGCGGCCTGGCTGCTATTCACCAAAGGATTGGCACAGTGACTTTTGGAGTGGAGGGAAGTGCATCTCATGGAGCAAAAAATACGGTATGTGAAGGTTTAAACAGAGTTTGCTGGCACTAAGCAGGGCCAGAGTGACAGGTGGAACCTTCTAGAGCAGTGTTTCCCAAGCTTGGCAACAATGTGTGGACTTCAACTCCCAGAATATCCCAGCCAGCATGCTGGTGAAGGAGTTCTGGGAGTTAAAGTCCACATGTCTTCAAGCTGCCAGGGTTGAGAATTACATTTCTAGAGGATGCGTTAGAGCAGTGTTCCTCAGCCTTGGAAACTTGAAGACATGTGGATTCCAACTCTCGGAATTCTGCCAGGGTTAAGCAACTTCCCCAATAGCCAGATCCCTGGCGTTTTTAGGCCAGAAGGAGGCCCTCTGGGCTTCTCTGTAATGAAACTTTCTTTTCTGTCTTCTTGCCTGTTGCAGGTTCATCTCCCACCCCATCTGCCTCAGCCACCAATCCATTCCAGGCAGCGGCAACCACCCCGCTGTCACACAATCAGCTCTGTGTCAGTCCAGTACTTCTGTTGTCCCAGCCAGTGCCACCAGCATTCCCTGCCACAGCTCCAATGGTCTCTGTATCCCCCATGGTTCCTGGGATGCCTTTAGCCTCTGTTTCCCCCATGGTGGCGGTGCAGCCCTTGAGGGCTGTTCCACCTCTGGGACTCCCTGACATGGGGCTGCCCCCTCAGAGCCTGCCTCCTGCCGGTGTTGTTCCTAGCAGCACTTTGGCCCCCATGCTGGGGAGCACCAACCTTTTTTTGCTATAACTGGGGGTCCTTTGGCCCAGTGTTGACCACCCAAACATCCCCTATTGTCCTGTGTTCCCCATTGTCAGAGGGGCCCCTTCGACAGCAGCCACTGAACAGGGGCAGCTGGTTTGGGGTGGGAGGGAAGTGGAAGGAAAGGGAGGGACCCAAGTCCTTGCAGGCCCTCCACCCCCATGTTGGGAGGTCAGGAAATTTCTGCAAATTGGTTTCCCTTTTCTCCCCAGGCCTGCTCTGCAGGGACCTGGAAGGATCCATTTCTACTACCAAAGTCTAGGGATCCACAGTGGCCACACCCAGTGACTAGTTCAATGGGGAGGAATCTAGTCACAGAAGCAGAACTGGGGGAAGGGGGGCCTCTTCCCTAAAAGTGATCTTTGAACCCTCTCCCACAATTTTTTTGAGTACCTATCTAGATTTAGGGGGTAATGGCAGATTTTGAATATTTATGTTCCTTTTTTTTGGTTCATCAATCTCTGTCTTCTCCTTTGTGGAAGGATAGAAGAAAGGGAAATTGCTAACTCCCTACCTCTGTGATGTTCCAGGTGAAATTATTTGGGGAAATGAAGACACAACCTTTTAAATTAATGTTTTTTTTTCCCCTTAGGTACTCCCCTTCCTTCCCTTCTGAATATTTGTCTCATCTTCTTCAACCTCCCCCTCTCCCCACAACCCCTTAGATGGGACCAGTTTTTCTGGTTTGGGGGGATTTTTTTTCTCCTGAGGAAGTATGGTGGGGGGGGGCAGGAACAATTGACACCTTAGAATACATCTCCCTGTGTTCTTAGGATCAAGAGAGATGCCACTAACTTAATGCCAGAGACCAGAACTACGTCATGCTCCTAGGCCCCTACCCCTCATACACCCACTTTCTACAAACAGACCCCGAAAGAATATCCTTTTGCAAGAAACGCAGGACCTTGCCAACGCATTGAGTTGGTCAGTGGTGGGGAGGACCTTGAAACACTCAGTGCAACCTACTGTGAAGGGGAATCTGGAAGCCACTGAAGGCAGGGCATTCTGAGATGCTAGAAAGGCTTTAAAAGCAAAACTTCCCATGCTGGTCCACAACTAGACTTGAAAGGCTTTCTTGGCCCGTGTCTTAGAAGGCCTGAAAGACGGAAGCCGCTGCTGGATTTTGGAACAGCAGGATCTAAAATTCTCTGTCCTGGTCTGCAGGCCACAGCCAACTCAACTGAGGAGACCAAGCAATCTATCAAAAACAGTGGGGCTTGGTGCCCAGCACAGTTGAGAAGCTGTTCCTGCCTCTGGCCCAGTGGCCTTCAAGACACGGCCTGCACGGCAGTGTCCTTCCGTGTCTTTGGGGATTGGACACCCTGTGGCCCACGAGGAAAGTGCTGTTTCTCAGATGCACAGCCAGACAAAAGACCTGTTCTTCAACCAGCGCAACTTTGAGTCTCATACGTTCTTCAGACTGGTGGGGGGAACAGAGGGAGGGACAGGGGATGTTGGATGGTCACTTTTACCCCTTCTACAGCAGCAGCAGAAGCTTGTGGGGGAAAGGAGTCATGGCTGTGTGTGTTTGTGAGTGTGTGTGTATATGTGTTGCTGCTTTTCTAAATTCCTCCTTAATGCTGGGGAAGCACACTCATTAGCACCCAGGACAATCTGTTCAGTGTTTCTTTTCTCCCCCTCCAAATAGATTATTGGAATGTTTCCTATGCCTCCTTGTCCCCTGCCCAATCATGCTAGAGTTGATTTCTCTCCCCCGACACCATATCTTTATATTTGAATCATTGTGTTTTCTAAAGTGCCTGTAGGCCAGACAAGGAATAATGGATGGAAACTGAACAAGGAGAGATTTAACCTGGAAATAAGGAGAAATTTTCTGACAGTGAGAACAATCAACCAATGGAACAGCTTACCCTTGGAAGTTGTGGGAGCGCCATCACTTGAGACTTTCAAGAAGAGATTGGACTGCCATTTGTAAGAAATGGTGTAGGGTCTCCTGCTTGGGCGGCGGGGGGTTGGACTAGATGACCTACAAGGTCCCTTCCAACTCTGATTATCTGTTATCTATATCCTTCCTAGTGGATTTTTTTTCTTTTTTTTCTTTTCTTCTTTTTTCATTTTTTTCCCCCCCCCCCCTTTTGAATACTGTATTATTGATTTTTCCTAATCCAGATTGCATTAGTTTTTCTCCTCAACTTTTTTTCTTAATTGGTAGCCTTCATATTTTTCTCATTTTTTTCCTTAAATTAATTTTTGGATTTACTCCTTTTATTTTTTTTTTCTTTTTCTCTTGTGCTCTCTCATTTTTACTGAGCTTTTTTGGTTTTTGTTTCCTATCTTCTCTTTGGATTGTATAGTACTACTTTCATGGAATATATTGGATTAAGGTATAGAAGAACCTGAAGAAAACGTTTTGGGGAAAGACTGTAGATTACAAGTTGATTTTACATATAAGAGATAATAAGTTAAATATTTCAAGATGAAAAAAAACAGTGACATGTGCACCATCCTCATCTTCTGCGACATCCAGTCCTAGAGGGCAAAGTTCTATTGACCTGATTATTCAACAAGAAAAGGCGGTGACAATGCAGGCAGAAATTAAAATGATATTTCAAACAATACAAGACCAACTTGGAAAAATGGATGAAAAAATAGGGAAGCTGGAAGGAAATGTAGGTAATGTAGAAGGGAAAATAGAGAATATTCAACAAATGATGAAGAATGAGGAACGGCCGGGGAAAATGGAAGAGAAAACATCCATAATAGAACAGAGAGTAGGATAAATGGACTTCAGATTAACAAGATCTGACCAAAGTAAAGGGGAAAAACTCATGTTGGAGATGGACAAGGCTGATTATTATCTAAGATTTCAAAATGTTGTAGAAGAAAAAGATGAGAATCTAGCAGACATAATGGCAGATTTACTGGCAGTAGCCCTGGAAGAGACAAAAGAGAAACTGATATCTGATATGGATGAAATCTTCAGAGTCCAGACCAGATATGGAAAGAGACATAAACTACCAAGAGAAGTACATATTAGATTTACAAAGATTTACAAATCTGTTATCTGTGTCATTTGTTGAGGGTGGGGAGTGATTTAGCTGTGTGTGACCCTCCTCCTTGGTTCAGTCTCCCTGCCTCCATTTCCCCCTCCCAGGTTCCTAACCGATTCTGGTATGCTTCAGGAAAAGATGCTATTAATAAAATAAAATAAATGGAAATTCTTCTGTGGCACCCAAGGGCTTTGGCCTCTTTGAGATTTGCTTTGTATGGAAAATGGTCACAGAGGGACCGGTGGGCTACTTTATTTAGCAATAGCATTTAGACCTATATACTGTTTCACAGTGCTTTATAGCCCTTTCTAAGCAGTTTACAGAGTCAGCATATTGCCCCCAACAATCTGGGTCCTCATTTTACCCATTTGAAAGGATGGAAGGCTGAATCAACCTTGAGCTGGTGAGGATCGAACTGCTGGCAGTCAGCAGAGTTAGCCTGCAATCCTGCATTCTGACCACTGCGACTGGCCCTTCCCATCACAAGGCTTCCCTGGATGGTAGTCAGGAGTCCAGGAGATCTAGAGGACAGCCCAACTAAGCAAGATGTGTGTTTGACAAACAGTGAGCCCCTCCTGAATGATTCTTCCCCTGTGTGTGCCTTACAAAATTCTTGGGTTTGGAGCAGGTGGAGGAAGCAAGGAAAGAGGCTGGTTAAGGCAAGGTGTAGCTGCATAAGTGACAACAATATAAAGTTGTCCTCTCCATGTAAACAAAGCAGAAGCACAGCCTCTTTCCAAAAGAAAAAATATATACAGATTGCCCTTGATTTATGACTGGGATTTGAAGTTCTGATGGTCATTATCCACCCACCCCTGCTATCACATGGCTGAACTTCAGGCGGTTGGGTTGCATTTATGGTCAATTGTGGCCTAATAGTGACAGGACTACGTTTTACAATGGCTTTACCAAAAACTGGCACTTACTTCTGGTTTTCAGCAAAAACATGCTCACAGCATATAATTGCTTCACTTAATGACCATTGTATTAATTTAGCAGCTGCCGCAAAAAAAGTGGTAATATCAGAGTCAGTCATACGACCAACCTGTTTTACTAACCGCAATAAACAGGCTCCGTGACAAGGTGAGGGCTACCTGTATCTTGATTTAAGAGGACCAGCATGAAAGGTCTAATCAAAGCAAAACATTCTTCCAGATGTCATGCAGACTACCAGACAAGTTCTGGCAATTTTTTAATTGCTATTTCTCTTTGGGGTTTTTTTTTCTTTTGCAAAAGCTTATTCCTGAGGATAAAGATCATTGCAGAAGTGCTATTGCTGGCACTAAACTACACTTGGAATGATTGTGTTTGTTGAATAGTAAGTTGGTAGGGTTCATACAACATGCTAAACTATAAGCTATTATTTATAAATCTCCATGGATAAATTCATAGATTGCTCTAAGCCCATAACGTGGCTTGAGGTTGTTCTGAATGAAACTCAGCTACCACAAAAGTCATAAAATGGGTCTTTTCACGTGACCCACTTTATGACCATAATGGACAGGTTCCATTTATGGTCATAAGTTGAGGACTACCTGTATGTGGTTTACTTGTGTGCTATACAGGTAGTGCTTGACTTACAACAGTTCATTTGGTGACCATTCGAAGTTACAATGGCATTGAAAAAAGTGACATGACTTTTTCACACCACTGCAGCATCCCCATGGACATGTGTTCAGAATTCAGACGCTCAGTAAGTGACTCATATTTATGATGGTTGCAGTGTCCTGGAGTCACCTAATCACCTTTTGCAACCTGAGAAGCAAAGTCAATGGGGAAGTCAAATTCACTTTACAAGTATATTATTAACTTAACTGCAGAAATTCACTTAACTGTGGCAAGAAAGGTAAAAGGCAAAACTCAATTGTCTTGCTCAGTGACAGAAATTTTGGGCTCAATAATGATCATAAATTGGGGAATACCTGTATATATACTACATGGGCCAGCCATTATCAACCTGGTTACCTTCAGAGTGGCTCGGACTATTACCCGTGGCTGGTAGAGCTGGCTGGGAATGACAAGAGTTGTATTTTCAGGCTGAAGTTTTTTCAAATTACCTGGAGATACCAAGGAATGAAAAGAATTTCGTTCACACAGCATGGTTATCTGATGTAGGAAGGTATCAGAATAGCCCTAAGATCTTCCTGAGCCAAGCATGTGTTTATGATTGAAAGACTAGATCACTCTGTATTCTTGACTCAATCTACCCTTAATTATTTTCTGATTCATGACACTGAGTTTTCCACCTTAAAATGTGTGGGTTCTCTGAGGCTGCCCTGACTTACGCACTGCTGTGAAGCTGCAGGTGGAAAGATGTTGCAGAGGAGAAATAATTTCAATTACTTTCCTACTGTAAACAGTTTAATTCTGGGCATCATTAGAAGCTACGTGGGCTTGGAGATGTTGAATTCTGGAGGAGTGGGCATGTTGATTTCAGGGAGGCTTGGGTAGTCTGCTACTGATTTTTCTGAAGTTTGCGAACTATATCATTATTGTCTTTATCATTGTTTTTTTCCCAAAAATTTTATTGATTTTTAAAAAACAAACAACACAAAACATGAAAACATCTTTTTTGAAAGCAGCTTGATCCCGGGTTACATCTCTTCGTACAGACACAAATTCAAGTTCATGCTCATTTTTTATACCGTTCCATATCTTATTACCATTCTACATTTTCTATATAGCTTCTCCCCTCTTTTAACTCTCTTAATTCTATTTTATTTATTTCATCTCAATTTAAATCATTATACTTATATCCTTTGTCTGCCCTGTTTCAGCTGTCTGTTATCTTTTCTCATTAAAACAAAATTTCTCCTGTAATCACTGACTGGAGTATGACGCCTTTATATCTTTCCCCTAAATTTATAACACTTAATATAATACATAACTTTCATTCGGATTCTGCTTAGTACATTCTAAAGCTACACACTATATTTTAAGAAAAGAAGAAATTATAAGTATATAATATAATTAAAACAACAATCCATACCAATTCAATTCTATTGTTAAAATTAATATTCATTTAAATTTTAAACATTTTACACATTACTTTTCAAATAGGTATCGTGCTTCTATGGGAACACTTATAAATTTTGCATAGTTACTCCCCCCCCCATTTCACTTATATTTTAAAACATTGTGTAATTAAAGTGTTCCCATTCCTTCCTAATTCAATTCTCTCATTTATTTCATTTCATTTATTTTGTTCAAAAAAGTTTCACTGAATTACACTGAGTATTTTATCCCATTTTTTAATCATATGTTGTTCCAATTTTTTAACATTACTTCTAATACAAGTATAACAATACAATCTTATGTACCTTTGCAGAATCTCATTTTCAGTTATATTTTCACCCATTATCTCTAAATAAGTCCTGTTTCTTTACATCTTGCTCCAAACCTTTGTAGCTTCTCTTCCCTTCCTTCCTCCCTTGCTTCTTCACTCTACCTTTTTTTACCCTCTTGTCTCTCCACCTCCATTTCCCTCTTCTGTGTTGCCCTTTTCTGTTGTTTTCTGACATTATATCCACTTTTCACGTTATTTTTCCCTTTTTTGGCTGTTTTTTTAGGTCTTAAATTCTCCATTCTCTTTCCCCCCTTTCCCCTTTCTTCCCCAGATAAAGTTACTTGTTCATTAAAAATGGCTTCTTCTTTGTCCCAATCTTCTTGTTGCGCAGTCTTTTCTTGTAGTTTCTCATAGGTGCAGATCGCCATTTCTAAGAAATGAAAAACGGAGCCAATAGAGCCCTTCCCTTCTTGTTCCTCTTCTTTATATTTTTTAAATTCCATTTTCAGTTCATCCACAAGTAATGCCATTGTAAAAAAAAAAATTTAAACAACCACCCAATTGTTTTTAATCATTCAAATATAGTTTCCAGAAATCCCAAAGTCACCAAACAATCCAAATACACACAAGCTGTTTCATTTAACACTTTCTTCTTTTTTCACTTTCTCTTCCTGGGGTTACTATTTAGTTACAAAGTTCCAGTTAAAATGTATCTTTTAGAAGTCTCTTTATGATTTAACTTTAGATTCTTTCAAATTCCAAGCAGCCTCCAGCCAAATCTTGCTTTTGTTCTTTTCTTCTCCCTTCCCACTTACAGCAAAAAAAAAGTTTTTTAGGTGTTCAGAAATCTTTATTGTCCTCTTGGCATTTAATTTTCCAGTTTAATTACCTGTTGATGCCAAAGCGGATTTTTCCGATTTCTCATTCATCTGCTGTCAACGTAAGGAAAGAGAGAGAAAAAAAAAACTTTCCCTTTTCACTTTCACTTGCTGCTTCCGAATCTTCTTTGGGAGCGATGTATCTTTTATAGGATTTAAATTCCAGGATACCTCAGTTGCTTCTTATCCCGATCAGCCAAAACTTTCACTTCTTAACTTCCTCCTGCACTTTCTTTTCCAGCTGAGTGCTTCTTTGAGGCGGCCATTTCTGACCGCCACTCTTACCACCTTCGGGAAAGGGAGTTTAGCCAGCTGGGGAGGAAAAATGCGGCTTTCCTCGACCCTGCTGGAGTATCCCCCGTCTTTGCCACCTCTATGAGGTGGCTTAGCCCCAAAGCCAAACTGGCTCGGGACTCTCCAGCAGCGAGCCCAGGCAGAAACCGCGCACGATCGCGGATTCCTGCCTGCTGCCGAAGCCCTGCAAACTGGAAGTCATCATTGTCTTTATCATTGTTATCTTCATCTTGCAATTTAGTTTCTTCTGGTGTCTTTTTACGATAGCAGTACCTGCAGCATGTAGGAATTGTGAGTGCAGCCTTAAACTGCTCCATTCTAGGCTGTGGGTGAAACTGAACAGCAAAAGTACTGTCAGGTTCATGGGCACAGTCCCATCACATGCCCAACAGTGCTACAGGTGGTCCTTGGGTTATGACTTCTGGTTCAGCAGCCACTCAAAGTTAAGACAGTGGGGACTTGCAAGCAGTCCATGAATTTTGGCCTGTTGCAGTGTCCCCATGGTCAAATACCACAATTCGGGCATGTGGCAACCACTCTGCAATTACAATGTTTTGCATTGTCCTGCAGTTATGTAATCGCCACTTGTGATTTTCCCTGCCAGCTTCCCTAAGCAAAATCAATGAAGAAGCTGCCAAGAAGTCTCAAGTTGCTCCCATTCCTGCCACTTTATTGCCTGCCTATCCTATGTAGTGCCCACCCACAGCACCCACTTCCCTGTGGAACTCACCCACACTCCCTAGTACCCACCCATAGTCCTTGCAGTCATGTCAGGTCCTCGCTTAACAACCCGTGTAATCCTGGGTTTATGATTCTAAGCAGTGCAGTCAAGTGATGTCACACTTTATGACTGCATCGCTTAGCAATGGAAATTCCAGTCCCAATTACCATTGTAACCCAAGGACTACTTGTATAAAACAGACCTGCAATAAAAATGCTTTATCAAATTGTGGAAGTGTTCAGATTTCATCAGACATTCATTGAACCTGTAGCTCACTCTCAAACATTTAACTAGGCAAATCCAGTGCCTGATTTCCCCAGGCTCAGAGCAATTGGTATTCTGCATGAGTTTCTTCCAACTTAGCACCCAAGTGTAACATTCCTAACAACTGGAGGATGTCAAGTTGCAATAAACCAATTTACCCACATACAGAATACACACAATGATAAGTATGGGTGATTCCCCACCAGAATAGAGAATGGAGTCCAGATCTTGGTCTTGCACATTAAGAAGTGTTCAAATCTCTGGGTTCAGAGAATGCAACAAAAGTTAAATCCTACAAGGAATAGTAGAAGGAACTGGGTATGTGTCATGCCCCTGGTGGAGTCTGACTCTGAGGAAGAGGAGGAACAGCCAACAGGGAGTGGGAGTGTGGCTCCAGAGGTGGTAGAGGAGGCTGGGGAAGGGCAGAGGCCAGCTGAGCAGTCAGAGGAGGATCCAGGCCCATCCCCATCCATCCTAGGTCACGCAGGGAGAAGAGGATCAGGGAAAAGCGAGGTCTACTCAAGAGGAGATTACCATGATCCTCCTCGTGGCTTGCAAGTGGAAGCTATTTATATAAGTTTGCAACTGCGCAGTTAGAATTGCTGAAGTCAATTAGTGTTTACCTTGAAAGAGGCTTATCTTTGCTGGTGTTCTTCCCATGGACTTTTCTCGGTTATTTTCCTGGAGTTTATAATTAGTTATCTTGGCTTGCTTCGGAACTCTCATCAATGCGGTTTGTTTTGGTTTTCTTTTTGCCTCATTATTTACTTTTGTGACTTTAAACTGCCTAATAAAACAGTGAAGTTAAGTTGAAGGCTTTACCAGACTTTAATATATGTTTTGGGGTTTGGGTTATTTTGAGAGACTACAGGTCATCACAGTATGTTTATCCTTGAGGAGATTTCAGGGAGGAGAGGACAGATGAAATAAGATAGGGTTTTGGAAATACCTGAAATGTATTACAGGAGAATGAAAATAGAATACTAAAGCAGTAAGAAAGCAAATGTCTGAATGTAGAGGGAAATGGCAAGAATGATCAATAATTGCATCTATTTCCCAGAGAGGTAATGTGCATCTCTCTGCTGGATTGTCCAAGCAAACATCTGTTCAGGATGCATTGATTTAATACCTGTGCTGAGCAATAAGATTGGGTTCAATAGCCTAAATGATCCTTCAAATTCTGCCATTGTCTGATTCTGCAAATGCTAAGCAACTCACCACATCGCAACTCCCAGTACTCCCAGCAAGACTGTAAGGGTTATCAACACGGCTGTAACAACATTGGGTCATGCAGAAAAGGAAAAGACCAAAACAGAAACCTGGCATCATTCCATTAATATCTCTGTGAAATAAATATATCTCTAGAACTTTTGTTTTTGAAACTTTTCCAGTCAGGAAGCTCACTGTAGCATGGCCAAAGCATTAACATTATGCAGATTGCTAGCTTTTCCTTACGCATTAGATAGAACATGGCATTTCTTTATGGCAGATTTATGATTCTGCAGGCACAGGTTTCTTGGCAGGATTGCAGTCAGGTGAGGGGTTCAGAGGTGTGTTTCTGCCCGAATCAGTTAAGGGATTCAGTGGTTCTGAAAGGGGGAGGGAGGGGGGATTTTCTACACATAGCCAAAAACAAGTAATAGTGGAGTGGATGTGCTATTGAACCAATTTTACTTCTTTTCTTAGAAGCGAGCGAGTGAAAGGGAAAGAGCTAAGTTAAGAATCCCTTGATAAGGGTCCAGACAGTGGTGGGCTGAATCTGTGGTTTGCTGTTAGATAGATAGATGATGGATAGATAGAAGATGGATGGATGGATGGATAAGATAGATGGATAGATAGGGAGGGAGGTAGGCAGGCAAGCAGGCAGGCAGGGATAGATAGGCAGGCAGAGATGGATGGATGGATGGATAGGGAGGCAGGCAGGCAGGCAGGGATAGATAGGCAGGCAGAGATGGATGGATGGATGGATGGATGGATGGATGGATGGATGGATGGATGGATAGGGAGGCAGGCAGGCAGGCAGGCAGAGATAGACAGATGATAGGCAGGCAGGCAGGCAGGGATAGATAGATACATAGATACATAGTAGTAGTTAGCTGTTAGATAATGGATAGATAGAACGTAGATAGATAGATAGATAGATAGATAGATAGATAGATAGATAGATAGATAGACAGACAGATAAATCTGTAGTTTGCTGTTAGATAGATGATGGATAGATAGAAGATAGATGTTAGATGATAGATAGATACATAGATAAAACTTTAGTTAGCTGTTAGATGGTGGATAGATGGATATGTGATGGATAGATAGGGAGGGAGGGAGGCAGGCAGGCAAGGATGGATGGATAGATGGATTGATAGAGAGGGAGGCAGGCAGGCAGGAAGAGATTAGAGAGATAGAGAGATAATTTTTTTTGAGTTTTAAAACGAACTTTATTTGCAATGGATTAAAAAGATATAAACCTGCGAGTATACAGAAATAAAAAATAGTAAACATACTAATAGGACAGTAAACATATTTCTTTCTATTACATTTGATAATAGGTTTGATAGTTCATAATAAACAGTAATAAATAATTGGCAAGTATTCCTTGTCTCTTATAGATAACAAATTAATAAATAAGTAACACATGTTACTCTACTATTGCTATTGGATTATAACTATTATTTAATCATTAGAACCTTCATAATGTTTATGTATTAGAGTAGAAGCTTGAAACCATTATTTTATATATTCAGTATATACAACTATATATAATATGTTTCCTGGGTTCATTTATTCTGTACATTCTTTTTCTTGCGTTGTACCCAATTGTACCATTTATCCCAGACCAGTTAGTACTCTGAATCATCCTTCCCATTTAATTTGAGTGTGAGCCTCTCCATTTCAACACATTCATAAATTTTTTGAATAATAATGTGCATCAGTGATACCTTGGGCCTTTTCCAATATTGCACCAAAGAAATTTGCACCGCTGTTAGTAAGTGGATGATCAGGTATCTCACTTTGGGAGAATAGTCCCCTTTAATCAACCCCAGGAGGAACAGTTTCAGTTTCCACTCCAGTCCGCATTCAATCATTTCTTCTATCCATATTCTTATCCTTGTCCAATATTTTTGAATCTCAGGTCATGTCCACCAAAGGTGGAAATTAGGTACCGAATTTCTCTTTACATTTCCAACAGCTTGGGTTTGCTGTTGGATATATTTTAGCTAATCTAGAGGGTGCCAGATGCTATCTATATATCATTTTATATAGATTTTCCTTGTATGGTGTTCCTTTGCCAGATTTCCTCCCAGTTGTCCAGATCTATATTATAACCAAAGTTTTTTTTCCCATGCTAGCATTGGTCCTTTCACAATTTCCTCAGACAATTCGTATTCTAGTAGGTAATTATATAATTTAGATATCATATTTTTCTCCAGGCCCAGGAGTATTTTATCTAATTGAGTGTCTTTTATTTCAAATCCATAATCTTTTACATCCCTATTATATCTCATTTTTATTTGAAAGTAGGACCAATTGTCAATAATTATTTCTTGGGTTTCTAACTCCTGAATCGATTTAAGCTTTCCCTCATTGTCTAGAATTTGGTGGTATCTGAGCTTTTTGCTAATATCCATCGTGTTGAGATGGAGCATTGCCTCCATTGTTGAAAGCCACCTCGGAATTTTAGTGTAGTGGTTCCTTCTAATATCTGTCCAAATTTTAATCAGAGATTTACATATAGTGTGTCTGGAGAAATATGAATGGCTTTTATTGTTTGGGTTCCACAAAAATGTGTGCCACCCTATTTGTAAATCATGGCCCTCAAGTGTTAAGATTCTTTTATTTCCCAATTTAATCCAGTCCTTTATCCACACTAGTGCCATCACTTTGTGATAGGTCTCCCAGGCGGGAAGTCCAAAGCCACCTCTGCTTTTATTATCCTGTAGATAGATTTTTTTTATTCTCATTTTTTCCCTGTCCAAATGAATTTCATAACAATTTTATCCAAGTCTTTAAAGAATTTTTTATCCAAAAATATCAGAATTGTTTGAAATAAATACAAAATTTTGGGTAGTACATTCATCTTGATCATTGCTATTCTACCTAATAATGAGATTTGCATTTTACTCCAATTTTCCAGATCCTTTCCAATTTGTTGCAATAATTTGATATAGTTGTCCTCCCTCAGGGTTGATGCTCTATGTCTTAGCCAAATGCCTAAATATTTGATCTTATTCACAATTTGTAATCCCATCATTTCCTCTAATTCTTTTTGTTTACTGTTTGTTAAGTTTTTAACTAGCATTTTAGTCTTTTCTTTTTTAATTTTTAATCCTGCCAATTTGCCAAATTTATCCATTTCATTTAATAATACTGGTCCCGAATCTATTGGTTCTTCTATGACAAAGACCATGTCATCTGCAAATGCTTGTAATTTGTACTCTTGACTTTTATTTTTTGTTCCCTTAATTTCTTTGTTCAATCTAATTCTGTCCAATAATGTTTCTAGAGTTGTTATAAAAAGCAGAGGTGACAGCGGGCATCCCTGCCTGACACCCTTCTTTATCTCAAATGGTTTGGTAGCTTCTCCATTTATCAGGACATATGCCTTTTGTGTGGCATAAATTGAATTTAGCATTTTTGCAAAATTACCACCAAATTTCATCAAATTAATCTGGTATTTCATGAAATCCCGATTAAGATTATCAAAGGCCTTTTGCACATCCAGGAAGACAAGAGCCACCTGATTTCCTGGGTGCAGTTCATAAAATTCTAATATATCTATTATCGTTCTCATATTATATCTAATCTGTCTCATGGGAAGGAATCCGTTTTGGTCAAGGTAAATTTTGTCATTGAGCACTTTCTTTAATCTTTCTGCCATTACAGTCGTGAAAATTTTATAGTGTGAATTTAGAAGAGATATTAGTCTATAATTCTTTATTTGATTGGCGTCTGCACCCTCTTTAGGAATTAATGTAATATAAGCTTCCTTCCATGATTCTGGAATTTTAGCTTCCAGTAATACCTCATTGCAGATCTCTAGCAACACATTTTCTAGTACCTCTCCTATCTGTTCATATAAATCACTTGGAAAGCCATCTGGGCCTGGGGTTTTGTTCAGAGGTGGGATTCAAATTTATTAACAACTGGTTCTGTGGGCGTGGCCTAATTTGTGGGTGTGGCTTGGTCATGTGACTGGCTGGGCGTGGCTTGCTGACTGGCATAGCTAGGTGGTCATGTGATGGGGTGGGCGTGGCCAGGTGGTCATATGACTGGGGTGGGCGTAGATAGGTGGCCATGTGACTGGCAAACCACATATAAGTGGTCCTCGCTTAATGGCCAATTGCTTAGCAAGTGACTGACCTCCCCAGAGCTACTTGACCTGTTTTTGGTGTTTTGACAGCCAACATCCCACACAGTCTTGTGACTGAGGTTTTCTATGTTTTTTGCCAGTTTACAACAATTCCTTCTGGTTTCTGGTTAAAAATGCCCATTGGGGAAAATGGACTTGTTTAACAACCAGTGTTTGCTTAATGCCCACAAGGTTCATTTAACGATCATGGTGTTTGCCTAACCCAGGGGTCTCCAACCTTAAACACTCAAAGAGCCATTTTTCTATTTTCTTTTAAAAAGGTATCTCTGTCTCTGTCTTTCTTTCTTTCTCCCTCTCTCTTTCTCATCTCTTTCTCTCCCTCTCTCTTTCTCCCTCTCTGTTTTTCATTTCTCTTTCTCTCTCTCATCTATAACTGCTAAGATTGGAAGCTTCACACACATTTGTGTGTATGTATCCAATACTTTCTTCTTTTCCGCTATGTATTCAAAATGGGCAATGATTGTGTGTGTGTGTGTGTGTGTGTAGCATGTGTATATGTGTGTTATGTATGTGTATGGATATTTCACTTTTAATGTGTGCCAGTGTACTTACAGTGAAAAAATGACAATAAAAGTTATCTTATCCTATCTTCCTTCTTTCCTTCCCAACCCCATTCCTCCGCACACCCCATTTTGTGTTGGCTTCCCAGCCAAGTACTTACCAGGTCTGATCCTGTTTAGCTTTCTAAAATCAGCCTACTGAAATAAATACCAAACTAAACTGCCCAATAATTTACCTACCATCACTATCTTGCACCTGATTTCAATGTAAACATCCAATCTGTAGTATTACTAAATTTTGCTAGGCATCTGCTGCATGTTATTCTCTCCTCCTTGATAATCTAGTCGAGTGGTCCCCAAACTTGACAATTTTAAGACTTGTGGACTTCAACTCCCAGAATTCTACAGCCAGCTATGTCCACAAGTCTTAAAGTTGTCAAGTTTGGAGACCCCTGACATAGATCAACCACATGTACATGAAGTACACACAAAGCACATCCACACCATACAAATGGGTTACAAAGACAAAATGATGAAAAATGGGAGAGACTGATTACAGCATAGACAAAAAAAATCATATATAGTTATTGGGTAGGGGATGATAGCAAAAAAGTAACATAAACCACTCATGGTTAGAACTTGCTTGCTTGAGTCCCAGCACTTTAGGATTGTGCAGTCCATCGGCAGCCGTGCAAAGCCATCCAGTCCCTTAGAATTATCCATTCACTCTAGACATTACTTTTTCATCAGTACCTGTCAAAATTTTATCTAAATCAGTCAACTTGTCATAGATACCTTCTGTTTTAACATCTTTATCAAATCTAGGTTGTATTTGCAAATATGAAAACCAATTCATTTTTACACCTTGTTCTTCCAACACTTGCATAGATTTAAGTTCACCCTTTTCATTCAATATCTCACCATATCTAACTGTTCCTTTTAATATATTATTGGATAGGAAAAAGTTTCAATAGTAGATAACCATAGTGGAATTTTTAAATAATATTGCTTTTTTATCTTCTCCCAGTTTAGAAACAATGCTTCTCAAACATAATGTCTTCTAAAATACCCCTGCGTTTTAGTTCCCTTATACCAGAGGAAGGCATGCCACCCTAACAGCAAGTCATGTCCTTCTAAATTCAAAAGTCTAGTATTCCTTAATGTTATCCACTCCTTTACCCACATCAGACTTGTCACTTGGTAGTATAATTCCCAATTGGGCAAAGCAAATCCTCCTCTTATTCTTGCATCTTGTAACAATTTAAGTTTTATTCTGGCTTTCTTCCCCTGCCAAATGTATTTTAGCACTATTTTGTTTAAATCTTCAAAAAATTCTTTCCCTAATCTGATTGGGATTGTCTGGAATAAGTATAAGATTCTGGGCAATACATTCATCTTAATTGTAGATATTCTCCCAATCAGTGATAATTGTAAATTTCCCCATTTTATCAAATTTGTCGCAATCTGTTGTTTAAGTTTGAGATAATTGTCCTCCTTAAGTGTGCTACATCTTGGTGTTATATGTATCCCTATATACTTAACCTTGTTTGTGACCTGGATCCCCAAAACTTCCTCCAATTCTTTCTTTCATCTTACTAGCATGTTCTTTGCTAAAATCTTTGTTTTATCTTTATTTATTTTCAAACCTGCTACTTTCCCATACTCTTCTATCTTTTCTATCAGTTTAGGTGCAGACTCCAATGGATCCTCCAATATAAATACCAGGTCATCTGCAAAAGCCCCGCAGTGGCTTTTCCATGGCCAGTGGGAGCAGGAGAATGCTCTCTCCTCTCCCTAGCAAGCACGACTCCAACCCAGGCAAGCCCGGGGATGGGGCGGGGTGTTGGGAGACAGTGCAGCAGCCTAGGCTGGCCCGGGTCGGGTGTCAACTCGACTGGGGCTTGCTTGTAGGCTCACTCACCCAGGGAGATCAGGGCCGCAGTGGAAAGCAGGCAGCAATGGCGGGCAAAGGCAGGTTAGCAATGGCTGCCGAGATGAGGAATAACTGGGCGGGGTGGGCAGTGGGCAGGCAGGAAGGGGGCAGGCCCAACCAGGGGCGTGATTTACTGGTTCTCCGAACTGCTCAGAGTCATAACATCTGGTTCTATAGAACCGGTCCAAACCGGTAGAAACCCACCCCTGGTTTTGTTGCTTTTTGTTTTTTAATTCCTTCTTTTTATTCACTTAAAGTTATTTCTTTATTAAGTATCTCCTTTTTGTCCTCTGGTAGCGGATGTAAAACTCCTTCTTTCAAATATTCTTCCATTTTGTTTAGATCGAGGTCGCCAACCTTTTGGACCTCAGGGACCACCAAACTCATAATTTTTGATCCCAGGGACCACTAACTGTTTCTGTGGGTGTGGCTTGATGGTCATGTGACTGGCTGGGCATGGCTTGTATGTAAATATTATAAATATTTATATAAATATTGATTTTTTTATAAAAAAGAACAACTTTTACCCAAAATCAGGCAAAGCAGGCAGGCAGATTGAGTTGCTCACAGAATCACAGATTCATTCAGAAATCTATCTATATGCCATTGGCTAGCTCAATCTGTCACATAAAATTTGCTTCCAAGCAAACTCACAAAATTAACTCACAACACACCATGCATGTAAATATTGATTTTTTTTTATAAAAAAGAGCAATTTTAACCCCAAATCAAGCAAAGCAGGCAGATTGAGTTGTTCACAGAATCATTCAGTGATCTATCTATCTGCCATCAGCTAGCTCAGTCTCAAATTTGCTTTTCTGCACTCTATTTGCTTGCAAGCAAACCTTCAGTCCTAAGGGAGCTTCAGCAGAGCCGAAGATCTAAAGACTAGCTAGAAAGCAAGAAATCCAACCATTTCCTGCTTCCTAGCTAATCTAAATCTCCAGGCACAGCAGAAAAGATGATGGACGGAAAAAGGAAAAATAGCAATTTAGCAGGCAAATCTCCATGCTATCTCCTTTCCTTGAATTTGTATTTGATTCCTATTTTTAAGCTCTCCAGTGTCATATAATAAATCTTTATACCTGACAATATTTTCATAATCCAATACATTTGGATGTGTGACTGCTTCCAATGTAGATAACCACAATGGAACCTTTGGGTAGTGGGTTTTTTTAATCTTTCCCCAGATATTGAACAACACATTTCTTACATGGTGCCTTTGAAAATATGAATGTTGTTTAGATTTTCCATCCCACATGAAGGCATGCCAGCCAAGTTAGAGATCAAAACCTTCTAATACTAATAACCTTCTATTTTCTAATTTAACCCAATCCTGAAGCCAGTTTACTATAGCAGCATCATAATATAATTCAAAATCTGGAAGGCCAAATCCTCCTTTTTTCTTGGCATCCTGTAATAATTTATATTTCACTCTGGGTGTTTTCCTCTGCCATATAAATTTAGATATACATTTGTTTAATTCTACAAAAAAATTCTTTTCCAACTTGACTGGCACTGTCTGAAACAAGAACAACAATTTTGGCAAAATATTCATTTTTACTATCAAAATACATCCCAATAGCGATAACTGCAATTTGGCCCAATTATCTAAATCTTTCAACTATTTGCATTATTATCATGGTTATCTTTTTTAATCGGCGAATATCTAGCAGTCAACCAGATCCCTAGGTATTTTACTTTATTTACCACCTGCATACCTAATTTATTTGCTAGTTATTCCTTCTGCTCCTTTGTACAGTTTTTTGTTAACACTTTTGTTTTTTCTTTGTTAATTTTTAACCCTGCCACCTTTCCGTATTCTTCTATTTCTCTTAGTAGTACAGGGCTCGCTTCTAAGGGTTCTTCTAATATAAATGCCATATCATCGGCGAATGCCTGGAGTTTATATTCCTCTTTTTTTAATTTTTAGTCCTCTAATCTCTTGATTTTGCCTAATTTGTACTAAGAGAGTCTCTTCTGCCAATATATGCAGTAGAGGAGCTAGGGGGCAGCCTTGTCTTACTCCCTTATTTATCTTTATGGTATCTGTATTTTCCCCATTTATTAATGATTTTCTTAATAACTTCCTCCTGCATAGGTATTTTTTCATTTTTCCAATTCTTAGCAAATACAATTCTAGCCACTGTCAAAACATTTGCAATCAAATATTTCAGCTCTTTATTGTATATTTCCGGTATGATTCCCAATAAAAAGATCTCTGGTTTAAAGTCTATATGTTGTTTTATCATTTTTTCCAAATTAAAAAAGAGACCAAGTAAAGTAGAACAGAGTGTCCATCTACTTTTCTTGTGGGTTGGGTCTTTCCAGATTATCTGCAACAGGTTGTGATCTGCCCAGGTGTTAGTTAAAATCTTTATGTCCTGAATCTCCTTAAGTAAGTCACTGTTTACCCATGCCATATCTAGTCTACACCATGATTTATGTGGATTGGAGTAGAAAGTGAACTGAGTCACCCCTGGGTTCAGCTTCCTCCCAGTATCCACTAGTTCTAATTCTTCGGCCATCTCAAAAAAGCACTTGGGCAATATAGTCTGGGTTTTTTGATATTTTTGTTCACATGCATAGTCTTGATTGTTATTTGTAATTGCATTATAGTCTTCAAATATACAAATTTTTGGGTTGCCAATTTCTATCAATTTCTCATATAGGATTTTATAGAATTCATTCTAATTTTTATTGGGGGCATAAATCCCCACCAGTAGAGTGTTTTTATTTTGAATGACCACCTCTACCATTAATATTCTCCCCATTTTATCGTTATAGATCAATTTTGAAGTTATTTCCTCTTTAATATATAGTGCAACTCCTCTTTTTTTTCTTCTGCTAATGTTGTATACATTTTCCACAATTTTTTATTTTGTAAGTATCTCTGATCCTGCAGATAGATAGATAGATAGATAAGTCTTCAGTTAGCTGTTAGATAGATGATGGATGGATGGATGGATGGATGGATAGATAATAGACAGATAGATACATAGATAAATCTGTAGTTTGCTGTTGCATAGATAGATGATGGATAGATAGAAGATAGATGAAATATGGATGGATGGATGGATGGATAGAGATAGATAGAGACATAGATAGAGACATAGATACATAGATAAATCTGTAGTTAGCTGTTAGATAGATAGATGATCGATAGATAGATAGATAGATAGATAGATAGATAGATAGATAGATAGATGATAGATGGATAGACAGACAGATACATAGATAAATCTGTAGTGTGCTGTTAGATAGATACATGATGGATAGATAGAAGATACATGATAGAAAGATAGATAGATAAATAGATAGATAGATAGATAATAGATAGAAGACAGATGTTCGATAGATAGATACATATATAAAACTTTAGTTAGCTGTTAGATTGATGATGGATGATAGAAGATAGATAGATAGATAGATTTGATAGATGATGGATACATATGCAGGCAGGCAGGCAGGCAGGCAGGGATAAATAGATAGGCAAGCAGGCAGGCAGAGATAGATGATAGGCAGGCAGGCAGGCAGGCAGGCAAGCATGGATAGATAGATAGATAGATAGATAGATAGATAGATAGATAGGCAGACAGATACATAGATAAATTTGCAGTTTGCTGTTAGATAGATAGATGATGGATAGGTAGAAGATAGATGTTAGATAGATAGATAGATGATAGACAGATAGATGTAAGGAATCCAGAAAGTATCCATGATATCAATCACTCCAAGACATTTTCTCTCCAATTGATT
>NW_020769626.1:0-43755 GCF_900518735.1 Pseudonaja textilis
ATATGTCAATTTTGGGCTTGACACTATTCTTATCATTTCTATTCTTATAATTTCATATATTTATTTTATTCATTTATCAAAGTTATACATTGCCCATTTCATCTAAGTGACTCTGGGCAGTTTACAAATAAAAGCCATACAGCCATATAAATACATAGATTCTTGCAATGCAAGCGACACAAGCCTTGTGTTCCCATGGGACATGTGGGTGGCGCAGCGTTGTGTTCCTGTATAGCCTGGATTAATTGGTTTTGGGGTGACATTCCTCTGCGGACCACCAAAATTTTCTCATGGACCACCAGTGGTCCCTGGCCCACTGGTTGGTGACGACTGCTCCACAGTATCTACATGACTTATACATCACATGGAAGTTGCTCAATTTTTGTTTACAACTCACCCAATAGTTGTAAACTATATGGATGGTATTGCTGTTGTGGCCAATTTTTATTCAGGTTACAACCCATCAGATGAAGAACAATTCTTCAGCCCAAAATCCTGTAGAGCAGGGGTATCAAACTCAATTTCATTGAGAGCCACATCAGGGTTCTGTTTGACCTCGGGGGTGTGGGTGTGGCCAGGGTGGGCATGGCCAGCTCAACATCACTCCTGTCGGGGGCGCCTGTGGTGGTCTGAGCACTCTGCCAGTGAAAACAGGCTCCCAAGTTCCATTTTCGGTTGCCACAGCCTCCTGCAACCTTCTGCCAGTGCTTTTTCACTGGCCGAGGGTTCCAGGAGGCTGTGGCAGCTGAAAATTGAGCTCAGGAGCCTGTTTTCTCTGGCAGAAGCACTGCAGGCAGGTCCTTCACTATTTCCAGGGTGGTCCCATGGGCCAGATCTAAGTACCCAATGGGCCAGATCCAGCCCCTGGGCCTTGAGTTTGACACCCCTGCTGTAGAGTGTCCTATCAATATAACCATCAGTTGGAAAATTGAAGAGTTTGTGGCTTTAAAAAGCACAGGGCAAAGAGGTTGAGAAAGCCTCTGAAAATTATCTGAACTGTAGCCTTCAAAAGATGTGACTCATGAACAGGCTCTTTCAAACAACCACTGGCTCACATTTCTGTCAGTCACAGGAGGAGTGGGCAATAAGAAGACCCTCTCTCAAAATCTTTTTTTATAGAACTAAATAAAATGATATCCAAGTTTGTCTGGTTGGGCAAGCAGCCACGTATTACAATGAAACTATTCCAAGATAATAGGAGCAGAGGCGGTCTAGGACTACCAGAATGGGAGCTTTATTATCAGGCACGGTGTTGAGTTGGATTAAGGATTGGATTAAATTAAGAGACAAGAGAATCTTAACATTAGAAGGACATGACCTTTTGATAGGTTGGCATGCATTTTTGTGGGAAAATAAAAGTAATATACATACCTATTTCAATCAACAACTAATAAGAGATTCATTTATTACAATTTGGAAAAAAATCAAAGGTAAACACTATACAGAAATCCCATGATAGCTTTTAACCATGGAAGTCATAATACAGTGGTCCCCAACCACAGGGCCCCGGACCAGTACTGGTCTGTGGATCATTTTCTACCAGGCCGCCGGTTTGCTGGGTGCCACCATCTTGTTTCAACGAGAAAGTGTTTCCGGGTGAGCTTTTCCGGTTGGAAAGTGGCATTTGGGTGCTGAAGGAATCCTCGCGCCTTAGTTTCATCGAATGGGGGGGCGGCTTCGAATGAAGAGCCGTCCCTATGGTGGAGGAGATTAAGAAAGCACAAAAAAGGTACAAAGGAGGAGTTGAAGATGGCGGGGAGAAGCGGGGGACGGCTGGCTGGCCAGTTGCTCCGCTCGCCTTGCCTTGGTCATGTGTGCTGATGCCGGTACCAGCCGTGGATCATAAAAGGTTGGGGGCCACTGCCATAATACATCCAAATAGATTAGACCTACGGAAAATGGTAAGCTATGAAGAATTATTAGATAGCCAAGGGAAATTAAAATCAAACGAAGAACTGAAAGAAAATGGCATTATAATCAATTGATGGCCATATTTGCAAATTCAAAATAAATATAAAAAAGACTCAAAAGATTTTGGATTTGACAAAGGGCAGAACCAACTAGATAAAATATTAATGGGACCGGAACAAAAACTTATAAATAAAATATATAAATGTTTATTAGATTTTAAAATGGAAGAGGAAATAGTCAAAAGTACAATGATTGCATGGGCACAGAATTTTGGATACACTATAGAATTAGAGGAATGGGAAAAATATGGAATATAAATTATAAATTAATGGTATCTGCCGCATACATATATATATAATGTTTTATAGATGGTATTTAGCCCCAACAAGATTGGCAAAAATCTATTCCAATATGAGTCCTAAATGTTGGAAGTGCAAAAAAGTTGATGGTACATTTTATCACATGTGGTGGATGTGCCCCGAGGCCAGGACATACTGGATCCAAATTAAAAATTGGTTAAAAGAGATTACTGGCTATCAGATTGAGCTCAGATTGGAATCCTTCCTATTAGGAATTATTAAAGAAAGACTACCAAAAGAAGTAAAATACCTAGTGTTACATATTATAACAGCTGCCAGAATAGCCTTTGCACAGGTATGGAAAACACCAAATACCCCTAATGAAGAACTAATAATACACAAAGTAACAGAAAGTGCTGAGATGAATATGCTAACAATGAAATTGAAAGAAAAAGACGACTCTGAATTCTTTACAATTTGGAACAATTGGTATCAATGGCTACAAAACAGAACCAAGAAGGGAGACAAAAATGTTAATTGAAACAACCCTTAAGAAAGTAAAATAAAATTTTGTAAACTATATAAAGATATAAGAATAGTAATTATAGCTAAAGATATTATTTAATAGTAGATAAACGCAATATAATGTATTATATTTAAATCAAAATCTTGTATAGATGCCAAGAACGTCGTTGATACCATGATGTTTTACGATGTAAAAAAAAAAGAAAATTAATAAAAAATATTTAATTTAAAAAAAAGAATCTCTCATCTAAGGCAAGGGGGAATGGAGCCAACAGATAGGACAAAATAGTGGATCTCAGGCAGGAATCTTAGAGAGCGAGAAAAGAATTTTAAAGAGCAGAGAACTGCATAATTCAGGATTTAGGGAAACTGTTGGTAGCGTAGGGTAGCTGCACAAACCCTGTTTTATTTTATTGTAATATTTCTCATCTTTGATTCCCCTGGCAGCATGTAAAACGATATGGAAATATATACTCCATGTGGCTCGGACCTTACCTTGTGGTCGTGCTGTCTGGATTCAAAGCTGTGAAAGAAGAAATGACCAGATTCTCAGAAGAATTCTCTGATCGACCAAATGATCCTTTCTTGACTGCTTTAGGAAAAGGAATGGGTAGGTGCAAATTGTAAGGAATTGTATCTCAATAACCATCATACTATTATAATTTGTGGTAATATTATTCAAACCATGGGGGGGGGGGAAGAGTAAGACATAATAAACAAAATGATTTAAAGGCACGATATAAGCAAAATAAATATTGCTTAATTTACTTTCTGCCGATCTCACCAACTTTGTCCAATACAAGTTTCTCCATCTTTCGCTTCCTTTTGACATAGATAGATAGATAGATAGATAGATAGATAGATAGATATAGAGATATAGAGATATAGATAGAGATATATGCAAAATACCACCTACACATCATCACAAAATCTCCACAAACATAAAGCCTACAAACTTGAAATTTGGCACATATGTTCCTCTTGGCTTCTAGTGCTCATTAAGAAATTTTTTTCAAAATGACCTACAGAGCATTACTATTTCCTATATTATTATTACTAACATGCTCTGATGCTAAGGATTTCTACTCCACCTCTGCACCTGAAAAGAAATCTGTTCCAAATGCAAAACACTAGCAGAGGAGAGGAGTTTCAATTTCAGTTTTAGTTTCAAAGTACCAAGCAGCTTTACGACAGAACAGTTGAGCTAAGCCATGCCCAGGCTCCTTGCTGTCTCTTTCTTGTTCATGCAGCAAATACTGTTTCATACCCGAACAAAGCTGAATACCATACATATAAATACCCGTGAAAACTTAAGAAGACATATATATATGGTATTCAGCTTTGTTCGGGTATTTTCCCACATCATTATAGTTGTGCTTTTAAAGTTGTAGCAACATTTCAGCGGAATCTCCTCTGCCATCATCAGGCTTCTGTATTGTGTTCGTCTGTGAGTCAGACTTTCACAGCCATTTCAGTTTTAAATTTGGGGCTAGCCTACTGCTGTGCCAGAATGTTTTTTTCTTCATCCTGATTGGTTGGGATTCTTGGTCTATGTTTATTAGTCTTGGAGTTTGCTGTGTTCTACTTGATTGGTGTTTCTAATATCTTCTGTCTGTTTTGTGGCTTTTTTTGTCTTAATTGGCTGGCAACATTGTGTTCCTGTATTGGAGGCTTTTAGTGCAGCTTGGCTCCAGTCACAATATGACTGTGAAGCCCAATCACATTTTCAGAGTTACAGCTACGAAGCTTTTTGGGTGAAAATCAGGAACACTTACCCAATATTGTGGGATGAAGTTAAGTTGCTTCTTATAGCCTTTCCTTCCACTTACTTAGTGGGGAGGGGCTTCAGCGTCGTCCAACAGATCCTTTCTAAGTCAAGGAACATGTTGAAGATCACTGAGCACGACAATTTAAGAATAAGATTAACAAAAATGGTTCCAGACATCAAGAAATTGGCATCAGCTCACCAAGCACAAGGACAAGCATCCATTGATATTCTTTTTTTTATTTTTGTGTGCATACATTTTCTTTGTTAATGATTGTCTCAGCTCTGTTGTAGATTGAGGGAATGAGAGGCTTAGACCAGAGCATAAGTGGAACAGGCTTTATTCAGGGAATAAAGGGTCGTCGCGTCTGCTTACTAACAGGCAGACCTGGCTAGCGAACGACGACTGGCTCAGCCCGACAGCCGGCTTTTATAGCCGACTGTCAAACGGAGCCAGCCAATGGGAGCTGCTCGTGCTCCCGCTTAAATAACGGACCTGGTTGGAAACCCCAACCGGTCCCCAAGACATAACACCCCTTCCCCCTAGATGGGAACACATATAGTCCTTGAGATACGCCGGTGGTCTGTGTTGGCGACCGGAGCGACGTAACTCGGGAGAGTCACTGGGTGATGACAAGTTCGTGGAGTCCTGGTCAGAGTACATAGGGGGGCGAGCTTGGCTCGGTGCAGGCTCTGGAGCCCGGTGAAAGTCTCTGCCTTCGGGTTGGGTTGGAGAATAATCTTTGCCTGAATGGCGGACGCCTTCGCTGGGGAGAAACGGTGGCGTCTCCGGCTGGCAGTCCCGGTCTACTGCCTGCTCCCTCTGCTCCGTTGGAGATGGCTGGTCTGCCTGGGAATTCTCGACTGGACCCTGGTGCTGAACCTGAGTGCTGTCCGGTGGAGACGGATCTGGGGTGGTCAGGCTGCTCCGTCGTCTCCGCAGCTGGTCCAGGTGCCTCCGCCATACACGACCGTCTTCTAGCTGGACCCAATAAGATCTCGGACCTGTGACAGCCACGACCCTCCCGGGCACCCACAGTGGATCCCCCGCGTAGTTCCTGGCAAACACTAGGTCCTGTAATGCGAAATCCCTGGCCAGACTGTCAGACCCCAAAGGGGTGCCCGGGCAGTAGTGGGGGTGTAGCCTGTCTAAAGTAGTCCTCAGGCGTCTCCCCATTAGCAGTTCGGCCGGGGATTTGTTCGTAACTGTGCATGGTGTGGTATGCTGGCTCAGGAGGAAACGAGACAGTTTAGAGTGCCAGTCCTCTTGGCCGAACCGGGCCAGAGCCTCCTTGGCCGATCTGACTGCCCTCTCCGCCAGCCCGTTGCTAGAAGGGTGAAAGGGGGCCGTGAGGACGTGTCTGATGCCCAGATTGGTGACATACCTGCTAAATTCACTCGAAGTGAACTGGGGGCCATTGTCGGAGACCAGGGTGTCAGGAAGCCCATGAGTCACAAAGAAACGAGTCAGTGCTTTGGCAACTGCTTGAGTGGTGGTCGTCGGGAGTAATGCCACATCGATCCACTTAGAGTACGAGTCTACGACCACTAAGAAGGTCTTGCCATGCATTGGCCCAGCTAGGTCGATGTGAAGCCTTGACCACGGGGCATTGGCACTTTCCCACCTGGTGGGCGTGGCGGCTGGCGGGGCTGCCCTGGATTCCTGACAGGGACGACACGAGCTTACCCACTTGGTGATCTGGTCGTCCATCCCTGGCCACCAGACGTAACTGCGAGCCAACACCTTCATCCGCACGATGCCTGGGTGGCCCTCGTGCAGCACCTTCAGGATGGGAGTGCGAAGGGTGGTTGGGATGACGACTCTGGTACCCCACAACAGGCATCCCTGCAGCTTGGAAAGCTCCTGCTGGCGAGTTTTAAATGGGGTGAAATCAACTGAATAGTTAGTTTCCGGCCACCCCCTCCCCACCCAGTCCAGAACCTGGGCGATTGTTTTGTCCACTTTTGAATGGGCCGCGATGTCATCGGCAGTCACTGGCAGTTTGAGCTCATTGATCTCGAAAATAGCATGCACGGGGGCTGGGTCCTCGACTGGTGCTGGCAAGGGGCATCGGCTGAGGGCATCTGCATGGCTCAGGTTTTTTCCACGACGATAGACCAGTTTGTACGAGTAAGCCGCCAGGAACAAGGTCCATCTGGTCATCCTGGGGGACAATACCTGGGGGGTTTGCTTGTTCCCGGATAACAGGCCTAGAAGAGGCTTGTGGTCTGTTACTAGTTCGAAATGGTGTCCGAATAGAAATTCGTGGAATTTTTTGACTGCTGCTACTGCAGCCAGGGCCTCTTTATCAATTTGGCCGTAATTACGCTCAGTCGCTGAGAGGGTTCGTGAAAAGAAGGCAATTGGTGCTTCGGAGCCATTAGGAAGTCTGTGGCTTAAGACAGCTCCTATCCCAAAAGGGGATGCGTCTGCAGCGAGGACCAGGGGGAGGCGCTGGTCAAATTGAATTAATACAGCCTCAGAGGTGAGTAGGGATTTGACTGCTTCAAATGCATGATTTTCCTTGTGTCCCCAATGCCATGGTGAGTTTTTATCTAAAAGCCTGTGCAGTGGTTCCGCGACTGAGGCTTTGTGTGGGAGGAATGAAGCATAGAAGTTCAATAAACCCAGAAAAGCTTGCAACTCGGCTTTGTTGGTGGGCGTGGGCGCCTCATGGATTGCCTTGACTTTAGATTCCACCGTGTGGATGCCTGAGGCGTCTAGCCTGTAACCTAGAAAGTCCACCTGCCTAGTGGCGAAGGCACACTTCTCCTGTTTTAGTTTGAGGCCATGCTGCCTGAACTTCTCTAACACTGCTCTGACTCTCTGGATGAGCTGGGGTCTGTCTCTGGCTGAGACCAGAATGTCATCGAAGTATGGCACTACACCAGGGAGGCCTTGGAGAATTCGCTCCATCAGCGATTGAAAGATACCTGGGGCTACACCTACGCCAAACTGGAGACGTTTACACCTGAATGCGCCTCTGTGTGATACTATAGTCTGTAAGTCAGCTGTTTGATCGTCAACAGGGAACTGTTGGTACGCTTGTGACATGTCCAGTTTGGCGAAAATATTGCCAGGTTCGAATGTATGCAATAGGTGCTGAATAACTGGAACAGGGTATGCGCTAACCTGTAAGTAACGGTTTATTGACGTAATCAGCACAAATTCTCAAATTACCGTCTTTTTTAAGTGGGGTGACTATGGGGGTCTCCCATTTGGCGAAATCAGTGGGTTCAATCACCCCCTGTTCGAGGAGTTTGTCCAGTTCCGCCTCCAATTTTGGGCGGATGGCGAATGGTACCCTACGTGGTTTTAGGCGGATGGGAGTTGCCTGGGGGTCTACTGAGAAGGAAATGGGCGTGCCATTATAACAGCCTAACCCGCTACTAAAAACGTCAGCGTAGTCTGAGAATAAAGAGTCAGTATCGGAAGTTGAAACAGCATGGACCCCCGTTACACTAAGGCCAAGAGAGGGGAACCAATCCAACCCCAAAAGACTAGGCAGGGCACCATTAACAACCACCAAGGGCAGATGGCCTTTAAAGGTTTTGAATTGGACTAGGAACTTGCCTTTCCCGAGGACAGGAATGTTCTTTCCTTGGTAGTCTCTCAGGGTGAGGCTGCACCTTTGTAGCTGCTTCCTAGCCAGCCTGGGCTGGATCTTCTTAAGCGTGTCCCAGGAGATGATTGAGAGCACTGACCCCATGTCCACCTCCATGCGGCAGGGTTTACCTTCTAAGGAGACAGAAAGTGTGATTTTATTGGGGGTATGAAACGTGTGATTCGCGTGGTAGCAAGTATAGCAACTCTCTACTTGCCTTTGGGAACCAGGAGAAGAAGGAGATTTTTGAGGAAGAACGCGCGCAGCTTGGCAGACTCTTGCGAGGTGACCTTTCTTGTGACAGTTGTGGCAGCTGGCGTTTTTGAACCTGCAAGATGCCCGGGCATGGGAACCTCCACAGGTCAGGCACAGAAGAGTTTGTTTCGGGCCGCTGTTGTTTCTCTGCCTGGTTCCTACCTGCGACTGTCTCACCGGCTTGAGGCGATGAATGTCAGAGTATTCAGTAGGGCCATCTTCACTCACCACTTCTTCAGAGTGTATGGAGGAAGTGCTGGGCTTGGGTGCGGTGCCCTGGATCTCGGCTGCTGACTGGGCTGAGAGTTCAGCAGCCAAAGCTTCCTCAACGGCCTGGGGAAGGTTTAAATCTTTCCTGGCCAACAGGCGTCTTTGGAGCCTTAGATCTCTTACCCCACAGACGAGCTGATTGAGCAGCATGTCGTCCAGATAGTTCTTAAACTCACAGTGAAGAGCTGCTGTTCTCAGGGCGGCCATGTATTGGTTGATGGATTCCCCCTCGGCTTGCTTCCTCATTCTGAATGCGAAACGTCTAGCGATCTGGGACGGTTTCGGTGAATAGTGGTTGGAAAGTGTTTCCAGCAGCTCAGACCATGGAACATTCTTGATCTCTCGTGGTGCCAATAGTGCTGTGGCGGTATCGTAGACTGCAGCCCCGCAGTAGCTGAGGAAGTATGATTTCTTCCTCTGCTCCGTAGCATCAGCCAATCCGATGGCATCGATAAAATGGTTAAAGCGATTCTTGTACGAATCCCATTTTTCTTCATCAGGTTTGAATGGTGGGAATGCCGAATTGACATTCATTCTGGCTCACTCAGTCTCTTGGCAGACTGGTTTGTCTCACTGGGTGTTCGTGGCCCTGTTCTTTTTGCTAACCGTGAGCGTTGGCGGCTGTGGCTGCAGCGCCCTTGACTTGCTCAGTGACTCCAGCCTCGAGGAGGCAGTTTGTATTTTGCGCTCTCTGCGAGCGTTTGGCGGCTGTGGCTACAGCGCCGTAACTGACAGCAGTTCAAATTTCGCGCCCTCTGGAGAGCGTCGGCGGCTATGACTGCAGAAGCCATAACTGACAGTAGCTTGAATTTCGCGCTCCCTAGAGAGCGTTGGCGACTGTAGGCTACAGTGCCGGACTTCGCTTGAGTGGCTGAATTCAAACGACAGCGGTTTGAATTTGGCGCTCTTTTGCGAGCACGGGCGGCTGCGGCTTCAGCGCCTGACTTTCACTTGCTGTAGCGTTCTAACTCGAGCGGCTACAACGCTCGTGACTTTCACTCTGGTTCAGCAGCGATCTGAGCCTGAGCTCCTTGCGAGCGATACGGCTGCGGTACAGCACTTGTGATTCCGTGACTTCAGCTCTCTTGAGTGCTTCTGGCTAGCCTTCTGATCCCATCCTCGTCGCCAGTGTTGTAGATCGAGGGAATGAGAGGCTTAGACCAGAGCATAAGCGGAACAGGCTTTATTCAGGGAATAAAGGGTCGTCGCGTCTGCTTACTAACAGGCAGACCTGGCTAGCGAACGACGACTGGCTCAGCCCGACAGCCGGCTTTTATAGCCGACTGTCAAACGGAGCCAGCCAATGGGGGCTGCTCGTGCTCCCGCTTAAATAACGGACCTGGTTGGAAACCCCAACCGGTCCCCAAGACATAACAAGCTCTTATCATTGTATTTGTTTGCATTGGATTTCACATTCCAGTTTGAGTTTTTGGCTTCATTTTCAAATTTTTCTTGTGCTCTGTAAAACATTTTGTGTGTCTCTTTGTATTGTAGTGTTTTAGCGTGCTCCAGTTCAATATTATATTTTGGTTTCTCAGTTTTATGGTTTCAATTTTATTTTTTTTGTGCTCTTCATGTAAACTTTTTGTGTAGATATATATTTTTTTCTTCAGTTTAGGCATTAAATTTGTCGCTCTGATTTTTGTTGCTTTCCTTCTGAAAAAAGTTTCTTTGTGTCTTTCTAACCCTTTTTACAGTGTGCATGAATATATATTTTCCTTGAATCTTAATTTAGTTTCAGAGTTTTCATCTTGAAATTGTTAGTTCCTGCATTGCGGTTTGTTCTTATGCCCTTTTTATATTTCTTTTTGCGTCTTAAAATTCATTTGTAATTAAATCATTAAATGTTACTGTTTTTTTTCGGGCATTTCATTTTCTTGCAATTGAAATTTGTTTTCAGTGGTCATTGCATTTCATTGTCTTGAATAAATAAGATAATAATGAAATACATGAATCACGAAGTTTGGGAGTAAAGTGATGGGTGGCATCAGAATTTTTCACACAGTTGAGATATGGGGAAAAGACTGGAAATAAATTATTTGCATCGATATGTCCTGATGACAATTTTAAAGAAAACAAAAAATGTGTTTGCATAAATTGAAGAATTATTTCCCTGTGTTGTGATTGAGAGGATATTTGGGGGGGAGGGGGGTGATTATAACTTCCTCAATGGCTCAAGGGGGCAATTATTTCAAAAAGGTTAAGAACCACTACTCTACAGTACTCCACAAAAGGGCATTTGTAGGGGCACCTCCAGGGGTGGGATTCTACCAGTTTGCACCTATTCGCTAGAACTGGTTGTTAACATTCTAAGCAGTTTGGAGAACCGGTTGTTAGAAGAAATTACTGGCCTAATCCTGTAAGGAAGGCAGGAAGGAAACATTCTGGTGTTGCTTACAGAAACTGCCTCTCTGTTAACCCTTATTACATTCTTGGCAGGACTAGACTTCCTGTCTCAGGAACATCTCTGGAGGTTGTTTTTCCCCTCCTTTGCTGGTACTGTGCTTGTATGGAGTGACCATTCAAAGTTACAATGGCACTTGAAAAAGTGACTTATGACCATTTTTCACACTTATGACTGTTGCAGCATCCCCACAGTCATGAGAGGCCAGGTGAGGAGATGTGTGCCTCGATGTGAGTGATATTGAGTTGGCCACACCCAGCCAATAACATGACCACCAAGCCATGTCCACCAAGCCACACCCGCCACCTAAGCCACACCCACAGAACCGATTGTTAAAAAATTTGAATCCCACCCCTGGGCGCCTCCCTGCACCAAATTTGATATTTCCACCTGAAATCTAGAGAGATGTTTGGCAACAACTAGATCTAAGCAGTTTTTAACATGAATGTTATCAGGAATAACTTCTTGTCTGCTGATGCCCACAGGAATTATTCTTTCCAATGGCCACACCTGGAAACAGCAGCGACACATTGGCATCACTTCTCTGAGGAAACTCGGCCTGGGGAAGAAAAGCATTGAGCATCGAATAGAAGAAGTTGCTCAGACATTGATAGACAACTTTAGACAAACAAATGGTATGTAATTTGGGGTAATAACAATGGCTCAAGTCCCTATCTGCAGAAATCTTTTCCATTCTGAGCATTTCGAATAAAAACCTGTGTATTTGATTTGATTTTTCTATTTCTCAAACAATTAGTTCCAAATTCTTTTCCTTCTCCCCCTTAGAAATCATGTTCCCTAAACATTCATTATAAAATATCTTCATTTGCAGGACAACCATTTGACCCTTCATTTCTGGTACTAAATGCAGTTTCTAATGTCATCTGTGCTTTGAGTTTTGGACATCAGTTTGCTGCTGAAGATGAACATTTCCAGAAGTTAATTCAAGCCCTCAAAACTATTGTGGATTTTTTTGCTGGCTTTTTCCATATGGTGAGTTATTTCTCCACAAGAGAGACAAAACTCCCCCTCAAACCTATATTTCCTCCAGTATTTTCATGTAGTCGTGTAAAGCATGGAGGAAGCCTTGCAACTACATGCTCTGATGCTAAGGAGTTCTACTCCCCCTCCCTGCCTGAAAAGAAATCCGTTCCAAATGCAAAACACAAGCAGGGCAGAGGAGTTTCTGTTTCTGTTTTAGTTTCACAGCAGCAACCAGCTTTAGTACAGAACAGTTGAGCTAAGCCACGCCCAGGCTCCTTTCTGTCTCCTTCTTGCTCACACAGCTAAAACTGTTTCAGTTTCCATGTTTCAGTTTCCAAACAGCCCTCAACTCTCCCACACACTGACAGGGCACTAGCCAGATGAATACCGATGGATGCTGTAGGCAGAGGCACAATTTTTCCCCTTATTTTCCTCCCCCAAAACTAAGCCCGATCACATAGTTTCATAGTGGGTCTAGAGCTAGTCTGTTTATATTTTTTTATTCGTAAGTGCTGTCTGTTACTGTCAACTGCTGAGAGTTTTCTCTAATTGTGGTGGGAAATAAGTAACTTTTCCTCTTCCTTTTCTGTAGGTATATGATTTGTTCCCCACAATAATGAACTACCTCCCAGGCCCCCACAAGAAAGCCTTGGCTTCTACAGCCTGGATCCTCTCCTTTGCAAAGCAAGAAATACAGAAACACAAAGAATCCAGCTCTCTTCATGAGCCACAAGATTTTATTGATTACTATCTTCTTGAGATGGAGAAGGTATGAATTTATTCTAATTCAATACATGGGCAAGGAAACAAGGGAATTGCCATATTTTTCAGTGTATAAGACACACCCTTTGGGGGACGAGCGGCCTGCCACCTCCAAGTGGTGTTCCCTGGATGCGCGAAGCCGTCAAACGCTGACCGTAACTGAGAGCAGACCCTCCGACGACAGGCCCACGCGACAGGCCGGCTGGAGTACTCAAATGCCGCATCAACATGGTGAAAATGTCCACTACAAAACACACGTCCAATGCTACCGCGTTCGGGGAACCGACGGGCACAGGAGACCATTGGCCTGCGCCAAAAATCAACGAAATGGTCCACGCGGAAAGCACGGCGCACCTGCACCGTGTGAGAAAGCTATGGCGACTGCGTCCGGGTCCGATGCGCACGGAGACTACCCGATCCGTGTGAAAAAACGCAAGCGGGGAACAGAGGACTGCCAGACGCTCAAGGTGGCCACCTGGAACGTGGATTCGCTGACTGGACGCTCGACCGAGATCGTCAGGGCCATGCGGGACAGGAAGCTGGACATCTGCTGCCTCCAGGAAACTCGCTGGAAGGGCAACAAGGCTACGACTATAGACGGCTACAAGATCATATACACCAGCTGTAAGGAAAACCGTGGCGGTGTAGCTGTGGTTGTCAGTCCAAGCTGGCAAAGTTCCGTCGCAGAAGTTAAGCGCCTCACAGAACGACTGATGATAATCGTCGTAGCGACCGAGAGGCAGCGCCTACACATCTTGTCTGCCTACGCCCCTCAGACCGGATGTCACGAGGAGGAGAAGGATACCTTCTGGGAACTGCTCGACATCCAACTCAGGCAGATCCCACACGAAGACGACATCATCATCTCGGGCGACCTGAATGGTCATGTAGGGCGGGACAAAAACGGACACCAGTGCCACGGTGGGCATGGCACAGGCGATACGAATGAGAATGGCCAGAGGATCCTGGACTTTGCTGACTCCCATGATATGACCATCACGAATACCTGCTTCATTAGGCGAGAATCTCAACTCCTCACCTACCATAGCAGAAACGGGAGCCACCACACACAGATCGACTACATCATCGTACGACAAAGAGCCGCTAAAAACGTGCTCAACGCCAAGGTGTACCCGTACGAATCGAGCAGTCAGCACAGGCCGCTGATGGCGAAGATCAGGATCAGCAAGCCCAAGACCAGGATTGACAAAAGGAATGCAGACCAGCCACGAATCAAGTGGTGGAACCAGAAGAAGATGGCGGGACCCCTCATCAAACCGGAGCAGCTCCTGCAGATGGTCGACGGGCCACAGGAAGCGTGGTCCATGCTGAAGAGCACTGTTCACACTGCCGGCTGCCAACAGCTTGGTTGCACCAAGCCAGGACGGAGACGCATCGAACGAGATACATGGCTCTGGACACCGGAAGTACAAGATGCCGTACACCTGAAGAAACGGCTCTACAAGGCCTTTCTTCAGGACAAGACCAGCGAGAAGCTCTGCGAATACAAGGCGGCCAAAAAGGCAGCCAAGAAAGCAGTAGCGACAGCCAGAAGCTCCCACTACGATGACATCTACGAGAAGCTGAACACGCGAGAAGGCGAGAATGAGATCTACCGCCTAGCCAAAAGCAGACACAGGAAGACCCTGGACATTGACCAGTTTCATGGGATCAACGACGAAAGGGGAAATTTGATCGTCAACCCCAGAGACGCTGCGGAGAGGTGGCGGCAATACTTTGAGAAGATCTCCACCGAGGAGTTCCCACACCCACGAACCCCGCGAGGTGACCCAGTTGAAGGCCCAGTCTCAGGCATTTATGCCAGCGAGGTCGCCGACGCCATCAAGGCCATGAAAAACGGTAAGGCAACAGGACCAGACGACATCCCTGCCGACTTCTGGAAAAAGGCACTACCGGGCTCGGCATTGTGGCTGTGCGAGCTGTTCAACAACATCGTCTCCACGGGAAAAGTGCCACACGACTGGTACCGCAGCACCACTGTTCCGATCTGGAAGGGAAAGGGCAGCCCAGCGGACTGCTCCAACTACAGACCGGTCAGGTTACTGTCACACACTATGAAGATCTTTGAACGCGTCCTTGATAAGCGCATTCGGGACATCGTCGACATCAGCGTCAACCAGGCTGGATTCATCAAGAACTGCGGCACCACCGACGCCATCTTCGGTGTGCGGATGCTGATGGAGGCTCACAGAGAGAAGAAAATCCCGCTCCACACCGCCTTCCTAGACTTGGAAAAGGCCTTCGACCGAGTCCTGCGCGATCTCATCTGGTACGCACTGCGAGATCACGGCGTGCCTGAGCTGCTCGTACAATGGGTCCAACTCCTATACAGATGTCACAAAAGCCGTGTAAAAGCGGCAGCTGGGATATCAGAGGAGTTTAATATTACCGTCGGCGTACACCAGGGCTCTGCTCTCTCACCACTGCTGTTCATTCTGGTGATGGACACAATTACACACGACCTGTACACGCCCGCCCCATGGACGCTGCTCTACGCCGATGATGTGTTCCTGGCCAACCTGTGCAAGGCTGAACTCGAGCACCGAGTCCAACAGTGGCACGACCGCCTCGAGCAGTTCGGGCTCCGGCTGAACCTAAAGAAGTCCGAATACCTGACCACTGACAATGAAATGACAGGCTCCATCCACGTGAACGGGCAGGAGCTACCGCGCGCCTCCACCTTCAAGTACCTGGGAACTACTCTTGGGGAAGAAGGCCTACTACAAACTGAGGTGGCAGCCAGGATCAATGCAGCGTGGGGCAAATGGAAGTCCGTCACGGGCGTCCTCTGTGACAAGAAGATGCCGATGCGCCTGAAGGCGAAAATCTATAACTCTGTGGTGCGCCCCGTGGCCATATACGGCGCAGAGTGCTGGCCGACGACCAAAGAAGTCGAAAGCAGACTCCAGATAATGGAGATGCGAATGCTCCGATGGTCGGTAGGCCTCACCCTACTCGATCGCGTCAGGAACGAAGAAGTGCGTAGACGGTTCAACGTCGTGCCCATCCCCACGGTCATGAGGCAGTCCCGGCTACGATGGTTCGGCCACGTGAGCCGCGCCAAGGAAGAATCCATCATCAAATCTGTAATGAAGGTGACTGTCGGAGGAGCGAGACCGCGTGGTAGACCTAAACAACGCTGGATGGACACGATCAAGGCCGATCTAGAGATCGCGAAGGCAGACCCGACATACGTGGCAGACAGAGAGGTGTGGAAGCAGTACTCAAGGACATTAGCGGACCTCGCCCGAGCGCGAGACAAACGCTGAAGAAAAAGAAGAAGAAGAAGAAGAAGACACACCCTTTCCCCCCACCTCAAAAAAGTGGGTGGAAATCCCCACTGCCTGGAACGGGCCAAAAATGGGACACATGGAGGCCAAATATGGGGTGCACGGAAGCTGAAAATGGGGCCAAAAACAGGATGTGAAGGCCGAAAATGGGATGCACAGAGGTGGCAATAGGTGATGGTGATCCCTGCAGCCTGAAACAGCCAATTGTCAGGAGGCCGATCTAGCCAACAATCAGCTGCTTGTGCTAATCAGGCTGTGCTGAAGCTGAAACAGGCTGTTTGCTGTTTGCTGCAAGGAGGCAAATTGTTGGGGGGGCAGAGGCAGATTTTTTTTCTTGTTTTCCTCCCCCAAACCTCGGTGCATCCTATACTTTGGAGTGTCTTATAGTCCGAAAAACAGGGTACTTGTTGCTGTGTATTAATAATTCACCTGTGGAGATGGTTAGCTGCATCAGGTTTCTGGTTGTGCAACTAACAAGGAAGTCTAGCTTGGTCGCTCAACAGTGAGACACTGATGAAGCAGGTACAGATGCACCTGCATTTTCTGTCTTGTATGAGAAAAGTACATGTTCCTTCTCCTGTCCTTACCACTTTCTATAGAGGAACAATCGAGAGCATCATCTAGACTAGCATCATTTAGTTTGGAAGCATTACTGCTTTGGACAGGAAGGCAGTGCAGAAAATGGTGAGGATGAGCAGAAAAAGATTATTGGTGATTCACTTCCTTCTATCCAGGACATAGTACATAATCGATGCTGGGCAAGGTGCACAAGATTGTCTGAGATGCTACACATCCTCTTCACAACCTCTTTTTTCCTTGTTACCTTCTAGGAGAAAGGAGGCTTTGTAATATCTAAAGCAGAACAGTCACAGTTTTGTACCAAATAGTATCAACACCTTGTGAAATCTTGTTTCCTCTTTCCACCTATGTGTTCAAAATGGACAGTGATTTATATATATCTAAATCAATTGTCCATATGTATATAATTTTGGTTGTAGGTATATAGATGTATGTATATAGCACTTTCTTTTGAGAGCAGCAACAGAATTTCATTTTTAATATGTGCCAGTGTGCACACATAAAAAAATAACTATAAAGATTGTCTTATCTTATCAGCATCTTACCTTACTTTCCCTATCTGACCTTATCTTACCTTATCAATATTACCTTCCCTCATCTTGTTTCTTTTTCATCCAGCTCTCATTTTGAATTTAGTTTATTGAAAGCTGCTCTTAATAAAACTCATATTGCACCTCTGGTTAGAAAAGCTGTTCTACATAGCTTTTAGAAATGATTCTGTGATAATAAAAGTTGGAGTAAAAAATAACCACCTAAAACATTTTATTCAGTGTGTTTGTAATCCATTTATTTGTTTAAAAAGCTCTAATTCTTCCAGAAAACCAGAAAGCACAACCACAAAATGACTCAGGGAAAAATAATGGGGGACAAAACCCTTTTTTACTTCAACTTTCATTTTCCTCCATAGTGACAAGTTTCTAAATGAGAATGCATGCAGGTAACATTGGTTGCTTGTTAACTTTTGTGATTCATACACACTAGTTACAGTTACGCATGTAAACATTTACTGAAGTAACCAATGATAAACTAAAACAATATTCATTAAAGTTCTTCCAAAGCTGAACCTCTTTGGATCTGGCCTACTTTAACACAGACTCTTTAATTTTTACTCTCCTGTATTGATTTTCCTATACAATTACCAAGAACATATTTATTCTCATGGTATTTATTTATTTATTTATTTATTTATTTAGACAAGCATGAATTTAATAATTCTCATGGTTTATTTATTTATTTATTTATTGTGACAAGCATGAATTTAATAATATATATAAGTATAAACATGATTATTAATACATGAAATAGATACTAATAAAAGGGAACATTAAGACAGGGACGATAGGCACATTGGTGCGCTTATGCACGCCCCTTAACGACCTCTTAGGAAAGGGGTGAGGTCAACAGTAGACAGTCTGACGTTAAAGTGTTTAGGGTTAGTGGAAGAAACCACAGAGTCAGGTAGTGTATTCCGGGCATTGACCACTCTGTTGCAATTGAGTTTTGTGTGGTTTACCCTGAGTTTGTATCTATTGTGTGCTCATGTATTGTTGAGGTTGAAGCTGAGGTAGTCATTGACAGGTAGGACATTTTAATAGATAATTTTATGGGCTATGCTTAGGTCAGACCGAAGGCAGCATAGTTCTAACTTATCTAAGCCTAAAATTTCAACTCTGGTGGCATAGGGTTTTCTGTTACGAGTAGAGGAGTGGAGGACTCTTCTCATGAAATATTTCTGGACTCTCTCAATTGTATTAATGTCCGATATGCAGTGCAGATTCCAAACAGATGAGCTGAATTCAAGAATTGGTCCAGCAAATGTTTTGTATGCTCTAGTTCAGTGGTTCCCAAAGTGGGCAGCACCACCTCTTGGCGGTGGTGGGATGACTTGAGGGGCCAATAAGAGGCAAGGGGGTGGCAGGGGGGCACTAAGAGACAAGGAGGATGGCAGAGGAGTGCTGGAGGTGGGTCCCTTGCAGGGCGCAATTCTGCCTGGGTCTCAGGGATGGGTTTCTACCAGTTCAGTAGAACCAGTTGTTATGATTCTCTGTAGTTCAGAGACCCAGTAAATTGGGCCTCTGGGTAGCCCCATCCCTCTCTGCCCGCTTCTCCGTTCCCTGCCCAGGCAGTCCCTATCGCACATGCACAACATCATGCACACGCGCGACATGCCTGCAGCTGTTTGCCTGCCTGCCAGGCCAGCCATTGCTGCCTGCCTTTTGCTGCGGTCCTGCCCGACCTGGTGATCTCCCTGGGTGAGTGCAAACCCCAGTCGCCTTTCCCTCACCACCACCACTTGCCTTTTGTTTTGCCCCTTCCCCCCACCACTTGCCTTTTGCCGTGGCTGCCGGTTGCCTTTTCCACCCCACCACCACTTGCCTTCCACCAGGGAACATGTGGAGAGGCTCCTGTTGGCTCCGGCCAGGTCAGTGGCTGGTTCTATCACCTGCTGCTCCAGCTGGGATAGCGAGAGCACCTCTCTCCCATCAGAGCGAGAAGCTTGCAAGGCCCTCTCCCATTGCAAATGGCTCCTGGGCAGCAGAGAGAAGCAGGATTCAACCAGGCTGCTTCTCTGCCACCCAGGAGCTCTTTGTGATGAGAGGGGGACTTGCAAGCTTCTCGCTCTGCCGGGAGAGAGGCATTCTCGCTATCCCAGCAAGAGCAGGTAAGAGAAGCAGCCTGGAGCCGACACTAGCCTCTCCACTGTTCCTTCCAGCTGGGATAGCGAGAGCGCCTCTCTCCCAGCAGAGTGAAAAGCTTGCAAGTCCCCCTCTCATCACAAAGAGCTCCTGGGTGGCAGAGAAGCAGCCTGGTTGAATCCTGCTTCTCTCTGCTGCCCGGGAACCATTTCCGATGAGTGGGGGGGACTTGCAAGCTTTTCAAGATTGAGTTTAAGAGTGCCCCATGGAAGAGGCTGTGAGCAAAAGTAGTGACTGTGAGGGTGACGGGGCGTGTGACGTATCCCCTCACAGGTGACAGCCAGTGCTTCGCCTCCTCTTTTCCTCAGAGGCAAGATGTCTGCCTCCCTTCACACTCCTCGCAGAGGGACACGCCCCGCCTTGCTTTCGGCTTCTCGGCTTCTTCCCTGGGGCGCTCTTAAATTCAGTCATGAAGAGCTGGAAGATGTTTCATTTGATTGCTGCCAATTAACTCACCTTGCCCAAGACAGCTGCAACAGAAGCAGGAAAACTGCACCTACTCCAATATCTCTTTCAGAGCCTGAGCATCAACCTGCAGCTCTCTGCTCGTGCGTGGGAGTGCTCTCTTATGTTTCACTAAGCTGCCCAGGGTTGCGTGGATGGTTAGCAGGCAAGCAAGGACAGGTGCTGAGCCTGCTTGCTTCATCCGTATACCAGGATGGGCAGCTCCCTCAGGTGCTGGGTGTTTTCAAAAGGCTGTGCACTGAAAGGTGGGGGACACACCACCTTTAAAGGGGTGAAGAAATGGCTCTCAGGCTTAGGAGAGTTGATTTACAAGTGGAAGTTTCCTTTTTCTCTCTCTCTCTTCCCTGCCAAATCTCTGGGTAGAAATAAAAGCTGTTGGGAGTTTTTGAGCTGGAAGATCATTTACAACAGGGGTCACCAAACTTGGCAACTTTAAGACTTGTGGACAAAGCTGGCTGAGGAATTCTGGGAATTGAAGTCCACAAGTCTTAAAGCTGCCAAGTTTGGAGACCTCTGACTTAGCCAATGCTGATTTTAATGAAGAAACTGCTAACGCAGAAGTGAACTGATCAATAAGTATGATGATTAGGGATTGGGATATTCTCTATTCTAGGTGAATATATATTATATAATCCCTTTGAATGATCTGGAAATACCTCTTACTTTTCAGTAATGTTTGGATTCTCAAGTGACACTGTTGGAAAAGAACGCAACTGCACAATTACACCTAGTGGCAACTACTTCTAAGCTAGAAGATTTAGCAGTGGGTCATGCAAACCACTATTTATAGGGGGGGCAGGCGCTGAGGATGAGTTTATAGCATCAAGGGGGTGGTGAACTGAAAAAGTTTGGGAACCACTGCTCTAGTTAGTAGTACAATATTACTGGAGAAAAAGCTTGGCAGAATTAGGGTAGCAACTCTTAATGCCTTTTTGGCAATGTTATTACAGTGGGCTTTAGCACTTAGATCATCAGAGATGAGAACTCCAAGGTCCTTGACAGAGTGAGAGAAGGTCTTGTCCATCCAGCTTGTATTTTATTTTATTTTTAATCTTTTCTTGCCAATATGTGAGACAGAGCATCTGTTTGTTGAAGTTGATTTGCGGCACAGAAGCAACAGAATAAACACAGAAAATAACCACAGAAAAGCTGCATCGAGTTCATCGTAAATTTTACTTTCATATTTTAAACATCAGAGCAAGAATGACCCCAACTCTACCTACAATGAAGAAAACTTGGCTCAGTGTATTTATGATTTTTTTGGTGCTGGGACAGACACATCCTTTGTTTCCATGAAGTGGGCACTGATCCTCTTGGCAAAGCATCCTGATATCCAAGGTGAGAGATATCTGGGCAGTAGGAACTAGGGCAGGTTCCTAATCATTTAAAATTATTTGAAATATCAACAGCTGTTGAACGATAAACTGCATTTGCTCTTCATAATAATTTCACAGCTGGATTTTTGAACCTTTTTGAACCACAAACACGAGTTTAGCAGGATTAGGGGGAAATCAAGAATATACATATGGAGAGGCTTCTTTGATTTCCTCCATAAAATTCTGAGTGGTGAACCAAAAAGTAGAAATCAATACAGATCTAAAATATTTAACACACTTAAAATGTAAAAATCCACCAGGATTTTCAGGTTTGGTACTTGTTCTCAGCCTAGATTGCGTGTTGAAGTCCAAATTAGAGTATGACGATCGACCCAAGAGGGCTGTTCAAAAATTTGGTTGCGAATATTTTCAAGGCAATTATTGATTTTTTAAAAAATTGAATCAGATTTCTAAACTGGTTGGGATTGAATTCTGACGACTGATTTGAATGAAGGAAATTCAATGGAATCTATAAGTTTGCATCCATTTGGACCAGATCTAATCAGTGCCGAGGAAATGGATTTTTAATCTGTACTCCTTTGTGACACTCAAAAGGAGAATGGGATTACATTTAATTAGAATTAGAATTCTTTTATTGGCCAAGTGTGATTGGACATACAAGGAATTTGGCTTGGTGCAAATGCTCTCAGTGTACATAAAGGAAAAGATACATTCATCAAGAGTCAAGAATCATAAGGTACAACACTTAATGATAGTCATAGGGTACAATAAGCAATCAAATCATACTAGGAAACAGTCCATATAAATCGTAAGGATACAAGAAACGAAGTTACAGGCACAATACAGTCACAAGTGGGAGGGGAGGGGTGATAAGGAGTGATGAGAAGATTAATAGTAATAGTAATGCAGATTTAGTAAATAGTTTGACAGTGCAGAGGGAATTCTTTGGTTAGCAGAGTGATGACTTTCGGGGGAAAAACTGTCCTTGTGTCTGGTTGTTCTGGTGTGCAGTGCTGGTGTATACTGGTGTATAGCGTCGTTTCATGTCTGGGATGTAAGGGGTCCGTAAATGTTTTCACAGCCCTTTTTTTGACTCGTGCAGTATACATTTAATGCCCTCAAAGGATATTCTACAGTATTACTGAGGATTAATATTAGGAAATAAATAAGTGAACCACAATACTGAACATGAAGTTTCTATTCCCATCATTTTTTCCTAGAGAAAGTCAAGAAAGAGATTGAAGATGTGTTTGGCTTCTCAAGGTCAATTTCCTATCAGGATAAGAAGAAGCTGCCTTATACCAATGCTGTGATTCATGAAATGCAGCGTGCAAAGTATGCCTTGCTGTTTGGGGTTCCCAGGCGAAGCACAAAGGACGTGAAGATGAGGGGATACCACATTCCAAAGGTGAGAAATGTGGTCAGGATACATTCTGGTACTCCAACTTAGAAGGAAAAGCAGAATATAGGTAGTCTTCAACTTGTGGCCACTCAACAACTGTTCAAAGCTACCATAGATCCCACCCCTCCCAAGCTAATTATGACCCTGTTTCAAAGTTATAGTCACTACAGCACTCCCACAGCAGTGTTGGGATTCAAAAAATTTTACTACTAGTTCTATGGGTGTGGCTTGGTGGGCATGGTGTGGCTTGGCGAATGTAGCTTGGTAGGCATGGCAGAGGAAGGATACTGTAAAATCTCCATTCCCCACCCCACTAACCTGTTTTCCAGTTCTGTTCTCCTGTGCAGGGCAACAAAAGAAGACCCAGCCGATGAGCTGGGACTCGGGAGGCAGAGAATAGATGGGGGCGGGGCCAGTCAGCGGTGGTATTTGCCGGTTCTCTGAACTACTCAAAATTTCCACTACCGGTTCTCCAGAACTGGTCAGAACCTGCTGAATACCACCTCTGTCCCACAGACACTTGCCCTTATGACCAACCTCAGAGACACTGAAATCCACCCCCTGTCTATCCTTCACCTATCCTGCCTTGCCAGTACCAACAGACACTGGGCCTGCTTTGCCATCCCACTGGATTCCACATACTCCTCCCCACCTTCATCACTGATCAGTCACTTACTTTTTATCATTCACCTCCTTCTTTACAGATAACAGATGATCTGAGTTGGAAGGGACCAATTGTAGGTCATCTAGTCCAAACCCCTGCCCAAGCAGGAGACCCTACACTATTTCTGACAGATGGGAGTCCAATCTCTTCTTGAAGGTCTCAAGTGATGGTGCTCCCACAACTTCCGAGGGCAACTTCTGTTCCATGGGTTGATTGTTCTCAGAAAGTTTCTCCTTGTTTCCAGTTAAATCTCTCCTTGTTCAGTTTCCATCCATTATTCCTTGTCTGGCCTTCAGGTGCTTTAGAAAATAGCTTGACCAACCCCCCCCCCTCCTCTCTGGGGCAGCCCCTCAAATATTGGCACACAGCTATCATGTCTCCACTGGTCCTTCTCTTCACTAGACTAGCCAAGCCCAGTTCCTGCAACCATTCTAGAAGCTCCACACACCATGCTAAGAAAACTTCTCTGTCCGTAACTGTCTTAGACAAATATGGATCCATAAAGGCAAACTATGAATAAAAGTTTCTTCAATATTCTTTGAACTTTTCTGCCTGTTTGCCTTATGAAACTGCTTTGTCTAGTCATCTCATTATTATTTTTTTACAGGGGACCTTTATTGTCCCGGACCTGCGTTCTGTTCTTCTAGATCCTGAACAATGGGAGACACCTGAAAAATTCAACCCAAATCACTTTTTAGACAAGGATGGGAAGTTCGTTGAAAGAGAAGAGTTCCTAGCATTCGGAACAGGTAAATCCAAGAGTCCAAAACAGCTGATTTCAAATTCCCAACACCATCACCACCCCTGAGTTGTTCTGAAGTCATCATGGTCTAAAGAAGAGATCCAGGAGGAATTAGGAGTCCTAATTCCTTCTAGTTTCAAAACTAAGAGTCTGAAATTCCCCTTGGGCTATAAACTGTGATGTATGAAGAAATACTAGTTTTATATTTTTTTATTGATTATATTCCATCTTCGTTATTTTTACAAATAACTTGAATGGTGAATATATCCAACACATTTCTTCCTCCTATTGTCCCCACAACAACAATGGAGAACATTCCAGTGATTTTGGAAATGCCTTGAGTAGATTTAACCCAGGTTTTCAGGCTGGGTTCTGATGGATCTACTACGGACTATGGGCAACACATACATGCACAAACACACATATTTCGAATACACCTTTAGCCATCCTATTTGTTCCATTTGCATGGCCCTCCCAAGCTCCGTTTTCACTGGCAGGGGGTTACAGGAGGCCATCCCAAGCTGAAAACAGAGCTTGGGAGTGCTCAAGCCACAGGCACCGCTGACACAAGTAATGCCAACCTGGCCACACACACCTTGGCCACACACCTCCACACCCCCAGAGTCAAACATAATCCTGATGCTGCCCTCAGTGAAATCAAGTCTGACACCCCTGATCTGGTAGATCTTGAGTTAAATCCTCCTGAAGAGATTTTCTTGCTTATGGGGTATACTCTGCAAATTATTATTATCCCCTTTATGCATGTTTTGTTTCATTTACAGGTGCACGTGCATGCGTGGGAGAGCAGTTGGCAAGAATTGAGATCTTCATCTTTCTGACTAGCCTGTTGAGGACCTTCAGCTTCCAGATGCCTGAAGGAGTGAAAGAATTCAATGAAAAACCTGTTGTAAACTTGACCATGCCCCCACAGCCTTACAAGATATGTGCTATTCCCCACAAATCTTAAACTTATAAAAACACCACACAAAGGATTAAAGTAATTACAGTACTCGTTCAATGGGTAAATGCTTCCTATATGCCTCTTCTCTTAATTTGAGCTTCCGCCTCCGTTTACTCTACACATCTTCAACCTATTGCTGGGTTCACATAACATACTTAACCAGATCAACAAAGGATCTGGAAGTTGTGGCTGACCAATGTAAGCTTGTTTCGTTTTGCCTTTGTTTTCTTTTGGATGCTAATAAAACATATTCATATCAATAAGCTCTTAGTATCTTTTTTCCAATTTGTAGTAATTTCTTCAGTTGCCTTCAGCCAGAACAAAAGGTAACATTTCTTAAAATTACACTTTCAATCATATGTCTTTCAAAGAGAAAAGAGAAGCATTTTCATTGCAGATCATCTTGGTAAAGTATGTGTGCTAATTTATAAAGCATCCAACCCAGAGTTTTTCTTCAATTTTGGGATTGTGACTCAAAATACATTTTACATTGGCTGCCTTTATTAGCCACTTCAATTGCGGTTAGTCTAAAACACATGTGCTAAAGAGCTGATTTTGACCTCTAAAGCCCTTTGTACTTGATTGCCTTATGCTCACAGAATTGCCTGCTACAACCAGGATTATTACAATTTATTGGGGGCAGCAGGAGATTTATTAGGGTCTTGTAGTGTCCCATTTTCCAGAAATTAAAAGATCTTGAAATGAGGAAGGAGTGTTCCTCAGTTGCAGTGCCTGTTTTCTGGACAGGCCCTCAGTAGAGTAAGTAAGTAAATTTATGCTTAAAAGTCTGTAGAGATTCTCTGTCATCCAGGTCATGGTTGTCCCAAAGGTATATTTTCTGGAGGCAACTGGAGGCAACAAACCAAGAAAGTCCAGTTGCCTCCAAAAAAAACCACCCTTGGGATAAATGTATTGTTGTAACCCTGTGTGATATGGACAACACTGAACAGAATTTGCACTGGCTATGGTAAATGTGCAGATGCCCTCTATAAGTGAGGCAAAATACGACCAACAAATTGTGACTGCAGGGCCGAAAAACAAACTATCCAGCATATACTGTCATGAGAGAGCTCCAAATTATAGTGGAGACTTTGCTGATTTCCTGGCTGTGACAAATGAAGCAAAATTGCATATCTGTAATTCAGATATACGTTTATAATATTTTAGATTTTGTATGTCATATTTTGGATTTTTATCTCTTGTGTTTTTATCGACGTGTGATATGTAGATTACCTACAAAGTCCCTTCCAACTCTGATTATCTGTTATCTGATATGAAGGTGCCATATGATTAATAATAATACCGCTGTAACCAAAAGTCATAATTTATCATGTGCCATAAAACAATAGTAATACATGGTAAAATAAGGTAATAAAATGACCTGGTTTTGCCAGTTGGCTTGGGATTTCAACCGGGGACTATCACAGTGGAGGTGGCTGATAGATTAAGAGAATATCCCATTTCCCCACTATGCATCCTGCTCTCATCCTCCTTATCTTTTAATTGTAAACATCTGAAATATATATATTTTACAGTTTTATTGCTTTAAATGTTGCAGGTGCCCAGAATCATCTTGAGGCAAGAGGAGTGGCAAACAAATAAAATAAAATAAACAAATGAAATACATTAAATAAATAAATAAATAATAAAGTATTCATGTAAAAAGGCTAGATAAAAATAAAGCCAGGACTACAGCTAAAAACTTAAATATGCCCCCCAAACGCCATTTCTTTGACACTGTTTTTTTAATCATCCTTGCCTCTTTTTAAATTTTAACTTTTATACATCGTATACTTAATATACATTTCCATAACATTTACAACTGTGAATGTAAAATGAATTTTGAAGAATCCTGAGGCTGAATTATGCTCTGTGTTAAAAACAAAATAAAACAGTGTTTCCCCTTTCCTCATCCCTGGAGATGCCTTTTTAAATTATTTCTAAAGTACTGCAATTCTAATTGTTATTATTATTGTGGGAAGAAATATCCATCTGATTCAGTTCCAAGCTGGGAGAAAGACACTGGAAACATGGAGGTTGATTGGAAAAATGGTTTATTGATGAAGCAGAACCACTAGCACTTATAGTTCTGGTGCAGCTGACGAAAATGGAATTGAGAGTGGGTCAGTGGTGGTATGCTACCAGTTCAGACTGGTTCACCCAACCAGTAGTAAAAAAAAAAAAGCCTCCCACAATCAGGTGAGAGGAGAATGAAGAGAAAAGCTCAGGGGAGGGTGGGAGGGCTGATCCTGCGCTTTTCCCTTCTTTATCCTCTCAGCTGATTGGCGCTGCAGGCCACAGTGTGGGGAAAGCTGCGTGCACGTTAGGTGCGCGCGGGATCACCGAACTGGTAAATGTAACAGGTAGGATCCCACTGCTGGAGTGGATGGTTTTTATACCTTCTTTGGGCTTTGTATTTGAGCTTTCTGTTCCTGTACAAGAACATGTCCTTTAATATTCTATTGGCTGTTGTCAGATTCCTATGGCATTATGTAGGGGTTATGTAGGGGTCATAGCTGGCTCCATAGGCAAAAGGAAATGCAAATCCTAGGTGCTTGTCTGAGTTAATCTGGTTAACCTCTGGCTTATTGTTTACCTGAGCTCCCAGGTGAAATTTGGACTGCTCTGGGATGGTGCAATGAAGGGGCTTGTGTTCTGAAAGGGTGTTGGGCAATTCCTATTGTGCTTTAATGGCTTTGTCCTATGTTGGATCTTGAGTGAGGGCTAATCCTACCATTTTGCTTTTGTTCAGTCTTTGCTGCAGGGAGTTATCAAATCTGCATTTTTAAAAGCTGCCTCCTTAATTTCTGCTTGAGGACAGAGAGACTGGGGCTGCTTCCTGCTTCTTAAAAAAAAATGTGTTTCTCCATGTCTCATTCAGGAAAATATAATATTCTGTCTTTTTTAATATTCCTCAAAGTATTTCATTCTTCTAGGAGCGGGGGGCTTCCCACATTATTATTGTATTTTGATTATATTTTGTAAGGGGTGCACCGCCATTGAGAGTGTGCACGGCATAGATGTTTTCTGAAAATAAATTGAGCTTAGCATGTAAACCTGAATGTGATCTACTAATCAACTTGTAAAAGAGAATGTACCATATCCTGAATGTTACAATTTGTACAGTGAATGTATAGAATGTACAGTGAGTACAGGTAGGGACTGAGCACACAGCCCTGTGGAGAGCCAGCATCTCCCTGAAGCTTAGCACTGGTTCCCCACAGGGCTGTGTGCTCAGTCCCTACTTTTACTCACTGTACACACATGATTGTGTATTGTCTGACCCATCCACTGTGAACATTCAGTTCACAGATGATACTACCGTTTTGGGTCTCATTACAGGTGGAGACAAAGCAGCATACAGGGGGAGGTTCAAAAATTATCCTCATGGTGCCTAGAAAACAACCTGCACCTAAACATCAGCAAGACAAAGGAGATGGTGTTAGACTTCTGGAAGAAGAGAGAGGAACCTGCCCCACTTAACATCGAGGCGGGCTGTGTGGAGAGAGTTTCCTCCTTTAAATTCCTGGGAGTCTACCTCAGCGAAGATCTCACCTGGAAAATCAACACAACCCAGGTGGCCAGAAATGCTCAACAGAGACTCCATTTCCTCAGGGTCTTGCGAAAGAATAAAGTGGAACAACGATTGATGACCTCCTTTTACCGGTCCACAATAGAAAGCATCCTCACATATTGCATTATGCTGGCTTGACAGCCACGAATAGAAAGACATTGCAGAGGGTGGTGAGCACAGCAGAAAACATTGTGGGCTGTTCCCGGATACCACTAGATGACCTCGCTAGGACTCGCTGCCTTAGAAGAGAGAGGAAAATTCTCAGGGACGACTCACACCCCGGTCAGCACTTCTTCACTCTCCTATCATCGGGTAGGAGATATAGAAGCATAGCCAGCCACATCAACAGGCTGAAGAACAGTTTCTACCCATGGGCTGTCAGACTCCTGAATGGAAAAAAACTTCATGTCAACATAGTAGGATAGACTTGCGGGGCCTTGTTGCATTGTGCAACAAGGTCACATAGTGTAATAAGATTGGGACTGGGTTAGGGACTTCTGTCCTCACTGTGAGTTGTCGGGGGGGTGCATGAAGGGAGGCTCATCGTACACATATTGTACTCTGACAATAAAGGTAATAATTTATTTAATAAAACTCCCTCAAGATTTTTTTCAAAGACCCGAAGAGAATTTATTGTCATGTATTACAGTATGATGAATGCACCAATGGATATCTGAAAGAACAGGTTAGGGATACATTATCATGGACAAAATCTATCTTTATGGTGCCTTGAGTTAAAAATGACTTCATGGCATATAATCAGAAAGTGCTATGCACTGCAAAGAACCAAATATTGCACATTAAATTAGTAGTGTCAAACAAGGAAGAATATATCAGGCAATCATCACAGACTCGGCAATCCAATCTGTCAAAGAGCCAATTCGTTCTGTGAATTTCTACTCAAGATTGATTTGAGTAAGTTGAGATTGAACCTCACAGTGGGAAAAGGCTATTGTAAAATCGGAGTGTGCTATTGATAATTAGAATTTAGGATGTCTTGTGGTGAGGAACAGCACAGATTTTATAAGAATGAGGACACGTTGTCAACCCAATTCTAGTTTTTTCGCTGGTTTTCTTCTCTCCTTCTGGTAACTTGAAGACGAATATCTTGAGCAGATTTATAAAGAAGGTAAAGGACGCAGCTCTTGCTAATTTATTCTCTAAAGACCCATCTGACTCTGTGGAGGAAATGGGAGGCATTGTTATGAAACAATCATGAAACAGCAATTCATGATAATATTGAGAATCTTTTACCACATCATCTGACATTGTTCCAGGAATTGGTTGTGTCATGACATGTGTCATTTTTTTTCTTAGTATATGAAGACCATTTTCATTCCCCCAACTTGCTTAAGGTTATTCCTGAATGGATCTATTGTAAAACTTCATGCAATACAGATAGTCCTCAACTTACTGTCAACTCATAAAATATTTTTATGGTCATTTTAGAGTTGCCAACAGAAAGGGAGTGGGGAACAGTGGGCAGCTTGCATTCCATAAATGTTTTCAAAGATAGTTTCTAGGTGACCAAAGTTTCTGCCGTGCAAAATTCTAACTGGAGAGCATGATTGATGACTCTTGGCTACGGATGTGTCCCATTGGAGAATATGAACTATGATACACCTGGAGGAAAACCAGGGTCAAGGGTGACAATGATTGATGTGGCTCAGAGTCGGCTACACCCAGGCAGTGCTGGCATGTTTAGTCCTAAAAAATCTTCTTTTAAGTTTTGGAAGTTTGGCTTACAACTCGTGATTTAAATGGGGCCCTGACACTATCACAATTGGCACCAGAATTTCCATCGCCAAGCAAGAATGTTGTACATTGTGCTTAATTTTGCCAACTTTTTCAAGCCATGACTGTTAAGCAAATCACTGCAGTTGTTGAGTGAATCCCATGGTCATTAAGTGAATTTGGCTTCCCCCCCATTGACTTTGCTTGTCAAAAACTGGCTGGGAAGGTTGCAAATGGTGGTCACATGACCTCAGGACATTGTTGTAAATACATGCCAGTTGCCAAGCACCCAACAGACTGGACATGCATGCCCATCGGCCAAGCCTTACTCCTGAGTCACCCCTTTTGTCTCAGCTGCTCTTGCCTTCTAGCAGCTCTGCGCATACGCGCACTGGGTCCCCTTGATCCTCTGCCTCACTGCTACCAGGCTCTGGAGGCTGCAGAGTCAGCACACAAATCCCAGATGGTCCTGGCCCCATCTCTGCATCAGATGCAGGACCCTCGTCTGAGTCCTCCCCAGACCCCCGGACTGGTCCCCATTCTTCCCCACTGTCCGATTCTGCCGCCGTCTGCACCGGCTGCTGGTGAACCACAACAACTTCTCTAGTTTAGTGGGTTGTGAAAAATCTGGCCAACTAGCATACGATTCATTCAGTGAAAAATAATTTAGCATGACTCATGAACCTTGTCATGTCTCTATTTTTGCAACACACACACACACATGCACACACAAATGTTCTTTCACTAGTCAAGTTATAGAACATTGAAAAAATTCAACTTATATATATAGAAACAGATAAGTCAGAGACTCGCAACTGATCTCCAAGTCCTGCCACATGATCTAAATATCCCTTTTGTCTTTGAAAACAAAACACAGGTTTCCTATTTAAAATAAAAATCACTGTCTCGATGATAATAAATCATTTTCATATTTACCTCCAGCAAGGAGCTGAAATTCTTTTTTGGCAACAAATTGTCCATCCTTGTCCAAAAAATGACTTGGGTTGAATTTTTCAGGTGTCTCCCATAGTTTGGGATCAAGTAATACTGAATTCAGATCTGGGTTAATAAACGTTCCCTGGAAGTAATTAAAAAAAAAGTTAACTCAAGGCATCCAAATTATCCCATTTCTAATTACTTCCTCACTTTCACAGGACCAGGTTTTGAGCCCTTTTCACACAAGGTGTGCAAACTTCATCAATTTGAAATTAAGCATAGTATATTTCTCTGGCACATCTGAACTGAAATCAATTTGTCGTGTCTCTTATGAAACAGAGGTGGCCAAAACTCATTCTGAGCATGTATAAAATAAGGGGTCTCTAAGCTTGTTTGTTTTCTTGCAGAAGTTTCATTGCCCTAACTAGGTAACATCATCAGTGCTAGCATCATGTACAAAGTAATCTTATACTCTTCCTGTTTATTTGTTTTTTAAATCCTCACAAACCCCACGAGCTATAGGTAGCCATTACTGGGGAGAAGGGGAAGGAAGCTACATGGAAATTTCAGTACCGCTTCACTGGAAGTCTTCAAACAATGTTTGAGGATCATCTATCTGAGATGCTTTTGTGAATGTTGCACTGAGAAGGGCTTGGATTAGATGTCAATAGTTGGCCCACAGCAGAGGCGATATTCAGCAGGTTCTGAGCAGTTCTAGAGAACCAGAAGTGGAAATTTTGAGTAGTTCGGAGAACCGGGAAATGCCACCTCTAACTGGCCCTGCCCCCATCTCTTCTCGGCCTCCCATTGAGTCCCAGCTGATCGGCTGGGTCTTCTTTGGTTGCCCTGCACAGGCGAACAGAGCTGGAAAGCAGGTTAGTGGGGTGGGGAGGAAATGGAGATTTTGCAGTAACCATCCCCTGCCATGCCCACCAAGTCATGCCCACAGAACTGGTAGTAAAAAAATTTGAATCCCACCACTGGCCTACGATACTTTACAACTCTAGGATTCTATAAAAAGAAGAAATTAGCAGCTGTTCACGAACTAATTTAGAAAGTCTTTAGAAGGTATCACTGCTTCTTCTTGACATGAATCTCATTACTGATGCAATAAGGGCTATGAATAGTTATTTATTTAAAATATCTTTAATGTCACCCATTTTATATGCCATAACCTTGTAAATTAATGGTCAAAATCCATAAAATTATAACGAAAACTCCCAACATCCCAAAGGCAAATTCCCCTCCATCCTTCAATGTTCTAATTTTGCTCGCCTTAACTCAGTGTTTGTGGAAAGAGCCAACTTTTCAAGGCTAGAAGGATAGGGGCCTACTGCATTCTTGGAGAAGGAGTGTTTCACGGGGCAGGGACCACTACAGAGTCACCGGTAGAATATATAGGAGCCATGTTTTCATTCATTTATTCAGTCATTCATTCACTCATTGATATATCACCATTGTTCCAGGGGTTGGCTTCAAAAATTTTAGCCCAGTTGTTGGGTGGGTGTGGCCATGGTGGGTTTGGCCTAGTCAGCCTGCACCACAGTGGGGGGTATTTTTGCCCTCCCCAGGCTCCGGAGGCTTTTCTCGAGCCTCCAGGAGGGTGAAAACGGCCTCCCCAGGCTCCGGAGGCTCTCTGGAAGCTGGAAACAGGCCCATTTCTGGCCTTCCCGAACTTCCAGGAGGCCTGTTTTTTGCCCTCCCCAGCCTCTGTGTGCGCCCTACCTCCAAGACAGGCCACGTAGGGACTCCTGGGAGGGGAGGGTTGAAGTGGGCAGGGCCAGCCAGGAGTTGCATTTGGGGGGGTCTCTAAACTGCACAGAATCTTAGCGAGGGGCTCTCCTGAACCCCTGCGAACCCGCAGCAGCCTACCCCTGCATTGTTCTATACCTTGGGAGCAAGAAAACCAAAGATATTCATGTCCTTTGTGCATTGTTTGATGATTCTGAATAAGAATGCTTCTTTGGTTCGCTGGATCTCATGAATCACAGCACTGGTATAAGGTAGTTTCTTCCAATCTTGATGGCTGACAGCATTTGAAGAACCCAAAACTTTTTCTATCTCCTTATGGACTTTATCTGGGGGAAAAAAATGAAAGTGGGGGAGACATTTTACTTTAGTTCGTATGTCACATTTGCAAAGTAAGGCAGGCCTAGTTAGTAACTTGCCATAACAACAATCCTGCTAAGGTTGGACTGCAAGAATCCCACAGATCAATGTCAGTGAAGCTGGATTTGAACCTGGGTCTATTAGCAGTGGTGGCATTCTGCCGGTTCGCCCCGGTTCTACAGAGCCGGTAGCAACGATGAGCAGCAGAGACGGAACCCGTTTTCTCCGTTGCTCTGCTGTTGAGCCCACCCGCCCATCTGGGCTCCCATTCTCATCTTTATCCTCTGAATTTGAAGTGCAGCTGCTTTGCGTGGCACAGAAGAGTGCTGCACGCCAGCTGCTGAAGCGACCGGGAGACTGCAGGCTTGCAGGAGGTGAACTAGAGTGCCTCTGCGCCTGTGCAAAGTGCATGTTTGGTGCTCGCACACAAAGTGTATGCATGCATGTAAAACATGCCCACCAAGCCAAGCCAATAGAACTGGTGGTAAAAATATTTGAATCCCACCACCAGGGGTGGGTTTCCACTGGTTCTGTCCACCTCTGTAGAACTGGTAGCTCTGAAGAGCAGCAGACATAGAACTGGTTTTTGCCCACCCGCCCACCAAGGCTCTTACTTGACCTTTATTTCCTGATTTTTTCAACTTCAGCTGCCGTGCGAGGCACAGCTGCAGTTTAAAAAGCAGGAAAAAAGGCTTTTTGAAAGGCTGCTTCTTTGCACGCAGCATGCTGATGACGATTTACAGGCGTGTGCCGGCAGCATGCAGGGAAGCACATTGTAAATCACCGAACCTCGTAAATGACCAAACTGGTAGTTAACCCTGTCGGATCCCACCCCTGCCCTATAGCATATGCCAACTTCTGTTGCTACATGATGTCAAAATCTGAATTTCTCAGGCTAATCTTTCTCAGATGGATAGAAGCACAGCTCCCAATATTCCAAGCCAATATATCCATGGAAAATCCTTTACAGCCCATCTGGAAGGCAGGATGATGGTATATTGAAAAGACCTCGTGAGACAGGTAGAGGAGATGCTGCCTAGAAAATTGGTCAAATAAGAGAGGACATAACCTGCAACTGGATAGTGGGTGGAGCAAGAAACTCAGAAGGCACCCTCTCTAGTTTCCTGGGCTGTAAAGGAGATGGCAGAAGACCTGAGACTTCAAACTTGCAAGATTCTACTAATGTAGCTTTACAATCAAGTTAGAATATGAATGGGTCATGTCGGAACCTTATGGATAGGCAGGGAGAATTTCCTATCCAGATAGAATAGAATAACAGAGTTGGAAGGGACCTTGGAGGTCTTCTAGTCCAACCCCCTGCTTAGGCAGGAAACCATTTTATGGTTTATACCATTTCAGACAAATCTCTTCTTAAAAACTTCAAGCGTCGAAGCATTCACCACTTCTGGAGGCAAGTTATTCCACTGATTAATTTGTCTAAATGTCAGGAAATTGCTTCTTAGTTCTAAGTTGCTTCTCTCCTTGATTCCATCCATTGCTTCTTGTCCTGCCCTCAGGTGTTTTGGAGAATAGCTTGGCTCCCTCTTCTTTGTGGCAGCCCCTGAGAGATATTGGAACACTGCTATCATGTTACCTTGGCCCTTCCTTTCATTAAACTAGGCATACCCAATTCCAGCAACTGCTGTTTATATGTTTTGGCCTCCAGTCCCCTAATCATCTTTGTTGTTCTTCTCTGCATTCTTTCTAGAGATTCAACATCTTTTTTTTACATCATGGCGACCAAAACTGGATGCAGTATTTCAAGTGTGGCCTTACCAAGGCATTATAAAGTTGAATTAGTTTATCTGGTTACGTTCCATTCTGGTCCAGCTGATAAGGCTGACCTGAGACATCCTGTCGAGCCCTGGGTTTATCCTGTATTAACAGAAGATGCGGCTACTTACATAGATAACTTTCCAAAGTTAGTTGATATTAATGTGGGTAATGTCAGGCATGAACACGTGAAGGCTTTTTTTGCTCAAACCGATACACAAGGACTTTCTCAGACTAACAGTTTGCTCCTGGGTAAAACTCTAATAACGTTCAATAGCATTCAAGGGGGGTTGGACTTCACCCTATATAGAGACTCTAAACTAATTCCCTATTTGACTCTTCCCCCTGACTCTGCCAGTTTCTCTCCGACAGGTTAGTGGTTTTGGTTTGGTCTTAATCTATTATGTGAATCCAGTCCAATAAGCTACGGTAGAGCTGGGCTGTATTAGTCAAACCCAGAAAAAGAACTAATTTAGTGTGTGGTGTGAAAGAAACCCTAGGCTCCCATTCCGTGGAGCTACAAGTATTTCAGAAGAAAAATGAGACCAGAAGGAATTATTAACGTTAATCAAACATTCTCCCATCAGATAAAGTTCCCCCCAAATTGGTAAAGAATTCACCTTATAAGAGGTGAGTGAAAATGACAACATTTTAAGGTGGTGGAGAATTATGTACAAGGAGAGAGCCAAAATTATGTTTACTATGTCTTCTGCTCGTTACACACACAAAAAAAATAGCTTAAACCATTCCTCCAAGTTGCAACTTGTCTGTGCCTAATACTCATTTTACTCAGGTTTACTTTGTAAAATCTCCAGGAACAATTCTTCAGAAGCTACCAGTGCAATCATTTTCTCATCAAATGCCACCCTACCCTCCAAGAATGCAGCTGGGAGCAATTATACATTTTCACTTACAGCAACTTCTTGAGAAGTTTAGGCTGCCAAGCCCAGTTCAAGCGGGTATTTAGAAGAACAGTTTCCTTCTTAATTTTCTTTTTTTTTTCCAGGGGGAAAGATTTCGCCACTCTTAGGTGCTGTGTTAAAATGAAATCCCACCCCCTTTGATCTACCTGGGATCAACCACAATCTTCTTCCCATGGTCTACCTCTCCCTCACCTTGAACATCTGGATGAGATGCCATCAACAGCAGTGCCCACTGCAGAGTGATTGCAGTTGATTCTGCAGATGAGATAAGGAAGTTGAAAATACATTCAGCCAGGTTCTCTTCATTGTAGATGGTATTCTGGCCACCTTTGCTCTGTTTGCGGCAAAAGAAAAGAAAATGTTGTTTAAAAGTTATTGCCTGGTGTCCCAAACCTTGTTGTAATCATCTGTGCTGCTCCCTGTTCTACAACATGATACATTCACTAAAAATGTACTATGATCTTTGGTGCAATAGTTTTTGAACTATTACCATCTGGCAGACGGTACTAAATAAAAACAAGGACAAATAGGCTGAAAAACAGCTTCTATCCAGGGCAGTAACTCTACTGAATTCTACTCTGTAGTGCAATATTAATGCAATATCACAATGCAAGGGATGTGTGTTTGTGTTTTATTTTTATAGTTATCACATACACTGAAGATGGCATTTAATTTCGTTGTACGAGGTGCAATGACAATAAAGTAAACTAAACCAAACTCTCTGAATTTGGTTGTTATTTGTTTTGCAGACATTTCATTACCCAGCTAGGTAACGTGAAACATCAGCAAGCCAACAACCAAACTCAAAGACTCCACAGTTCAACCCTGATCTATAGAGGGTTGCTCTTCTGTTGGAACTGTGACCATGTTATGAATTTAGAAAAATATTTCTCAGATCCTGTTTTAAGAAACTCTTCCCATCTTATACCTCCCCAACAACCTCCCATTTACACCCGATTTTTGTGAATGCTTTTCAAACTGTACTGGTGTTAAAGGAGGGTCTCACACTTTTTGCTATGGGCTTCAACACCCAGTGTGACAGTGAGGCAGCAAGGTGAACCAAAATGAGAATGGACCACATTTTTATTGGCATCTTTAAGTTAATATGACTCCTACTTTTTCTTCCCTGTCCTTCAGGTCCATATGGCTTTGGCTACACAGGGCAGATTAGACATCTGGCTTTGGCAGATGTGTCAGCCTGCCTAGGGGCTAACTGGTCTGATGGAAAAGCAAGGTTCTTGCCATTTGTTGAATATCAGGTGGTTTTTTTTTTGTGCTATGCCGATATTAATAGCCTAGGTTACTTTGTAGAAGAGGACAGAAGCATTATATCCAGATTCTTCCATTCGTCCCTTTTTTGTTGACCAGCTTTATTCTAGTCCTCCAAGTGCTTCTTTGCATCTTACAAAATGGATCCTGGGCTGTAACATTAAATCCTAATCTATCTTGTCACAGTTACAACATAGCCCAGTAGCCAATTAGTGGCTGAAACCTTGGATGAAGCACCTATAATTGAGGTGTCTTGTGTTCTCCTATGATTACAGCTCCCCTGAACTTGACAGAAAGCACTGCAATGGTAGTGGGAGACAGGAGAAAAAGCTGCAATCGGGGAACAATCAGATTAAAGGCAGCTGAGCCCAGAGAAGAAATGCAGGCCATGGCAAACATGGTGGAGACTGATTCTGAGGAAGAGGAGGAACAGCCAACAGTGAGTGGAAGTGTGGCTCCAGAGGTTGTGGAGGAGGCTGGGGAAGGGCAGAGGCCGGCTCAGCAGTCAGAAGAGGACCCAGGTCCATCCTCTATCCATCCTAGGGTATGCAGGGAGGAGAGGATCAAGGAAAAACATGGTCTACTTGGGAGGAGAGGGCCATGATCCTGTTCATGGGTTGCAAGTGGGAGATTTGCATAAGAGTGTGGACCTGTGTGCTAACAGACACTAGAGACAAATTAGTGTTTTATTTCTAAAGAAGGTTTATCTTGGTTGGCGTTCTTCCAACGGACTGTCCCTGGTTATCTTCCTGAAGTTGGCAATTATCTATCCTGGTCTGTCGAGGAACTTTATTCAGTGTGGTTTGTTTTTGGTTTTTGCTTTGTTGTCGACTCTTTGAATGTGAACTGTGTTTCTTTCCTTTGAAATGTTATTTTGAAAATAGCTTACTCCTCCACTGTGAACCATTAAACAGTGAAGCCAAGTTGAAGGCATTGAAGGGACTTTTAGTTACGTTTTGGGTTTTGTTATATTTCTGAGATACTCTGGGTCATCACAAGAAGAGACCTTTCCTAGTTTCCTGGACAGTAAAGGCAAGGGAGGAAAAATGTAGTTTCAACTTTTCAACTTTTGACCCTATGTTTATGTTTGACTCTATGTTTATGCCCTTGTAGGACGATATCTGAATGCTCTTCAAAAACTTTTAAGGAGTAGCAATAACATATTGTGATTCCACCACGCATAGAGACCAGGGATGTAGCAGTGGAGTAGAATGTCATTTACTCTTCATCTTTGAGTGGTACCCAGATGACAACCTACCTTTTTGTCACCCCAAAAGATAAGGTTGGAATAAGCCCCATTCCCCTATAGTTACAAGGGCAAATACTTTTGCAATAAATCAGGCTTGACCAATTAGAATGATTTTAGGATCCTTGTTCTTACTCATATTCATTCCTAGTTCATTCTGTTTAGCCAATTACAAGCTGTTTTATCCCAACAGTGTGAAACACTCAAATCTATACCTATGGCAAATCACTAGTTGTATGTAGATTTGGATGAAAAGAGCATATCATTTTAATGGACAAAGGCATTTAGCTTCAAAGTCTTTTCAACTCAGAATCTTCACTGACATTCAGTCGCAAATCTTCACTTACAAATGCTCCAGAAACAAATGACCTTGAGAAATGACCTATAGTAAGCTGATTATTATATGATTCTTCATTAAGACATTGCTGGATCTGGACAGACGTCTGTTACAGATGCTCTTATTCTGATTCTTGCACTGAGGAAGGAGTGTAACTCAATAGCCCCTTCCAACTTTTTGCTTCTACACAAACGAAATCCTTAAAGGCCAACCAGCTATTATTTAAACTCCCAGGTCATTCATTGTCATTCACAACTCATGTTCTTCATTGCCCTTCAAAGTATCCCCGACTTTTGATGCTTTTCCCATGTGTTTTCAATCCATGTTTAGGTGTGAATGACCTTCCATTATTCACAAATAAACATGGAGACAAAGAGAAATGTGGGAAAACGCAACAAGCAAGAGTTCCAAAAATAAGTGTGATACAGAGAAACTCAGATGACCTCTTGGCATTTAAAGAAATTCAGCACATCGAGGAATATATTAATTCCTTTGACTAGCCCCTTTTGCAAAATACACAGCAGTAAGAAAATCAGAATAACAAAGTTGGAAGGGACCTTGGAGGTCTTCTAGTCCAACCCCCTGCTTGAGCAGGAGACCCTACACCATTCCAGACAAATGGTTATCCGGTCTCTTCTTAAAAGCCTCCAGTGTTGGAGCATTCACAACTTCTGAAGGAAAAACGTTCCAATGGTTAATTGTTCTCCCTCTCAGGAAATTTCTCCTGGATTAGTTTCCATCCATTGCTTCTTGTATTACCTTCTGGTGCTTTGGAAAACAAGTTGACTCCCTCTTTTTTTTTTGTGGCAGCGCCTCAGAGAGTGGAACACTGCTACCGTGTCATATACAAGCAACTGGTACTTACTTTCTCCATTTGTGACAAGTAAAAATCAGTGAAATCTTGTGGCTCCTTCATTGCCTTTGCTTCTTTGTGTTTCTGTATCACCTTCTTTATAAAGGAAAGCACCAGCTCCTTGCTAGACAGGGCATTTTTCTGTGGCCCTGGGAAATACTTCATGAGCCATGAGAACTGTTTATGTAACTACAGAGAAAACATAAGAAAAGTAATGTCACTATTGAGAGTCCAATACCTGCTAGGGCCAATCCATAATGGGCCATTAATTTCTTAATAAGAGCAGCTTTATTTTCAGATGCATTCTCTATGAACATCTATGGCCGTGATGGCGAACCTATGGCAAGTGTGCCACAAGTGGCATGCAGAGCCATTTGTGCTGGCATGCGAGTCGCAGGCTAGCTTACCTCACTGCACATGCGCGTGTCTCACAGCTGATTTTTTGGCTGGTTTGAGGCCTTTTTTGGCCTCCCAGAGGCTTGGAAAAAGCCTTTGCAAGGCTTTTCAGGAGGAATAATAGGCCCGTTTCATGACTTCCTGTAATACCAGAAGTGCAGAAAACGGGCCCATTGTCAGCCTCCTGAGGCTGCAGAGGCTTCCCTCAAGCCTCTGGGAGGGCGAAAACACCCTCCCCTTGGCTCCAGAGGCATTCCGGAGGCAGAAAATGGGCACTTCCGGTATTTCCAGAAGGCCCGTTTTTCAGCTTCCTGAGGCTGCAGAGGCTCTGGGAGCCTCTGGGAGAGCGAAAACAGCCTCAAGTGGGCCGAAAATCAGCTGGGAGGCACGCACATGTGCGGTGCAGGTAAGTGGGTGGGGATGTTGCATGCGCATGTGCGGGGGGGCAGGGCACATTGCATTGTGAGTGCCGACACATCACAACAAAAAGTGTTGCCATCACTGATCTACCGTCACATCTAGGCCCATGTCTAGACTGAACTCTGTCACTCCACATCTTTTATCTGCCTATCTTTATGAATTCGACTATACAGGTAGTCTTCGACTTACAACTCATATATATGACAGTTGCAGTGTCCCGGGGTCATGTGATCACCCTTTGGGACCTTCTGAGAAACAAAGTTGTACATTTTATGCCTTCTTTTCTACAAAGTCAACTGGGAAGCCAGATTTACTTAACAGCTGTGTTAACACCTGCTGAGATTCACTTCACAATTGTGGCAAGAAAGGTCATAAGAAGGGACAAAACTCACTGAACCAATATCTCGCTTAGCAACAGAAATGTTGGGCTCCATTCTGGTCGTCAGTCGAAGACTACCTGTAATGCAATAGGAGTGAGCGAAAGAAGAACGGAGGGGAAGATACAGGCAACTGTACGTTTTAATGTAGGAATTGTAAGAAAGTAAAACTGTAGAATAAAAGTTTCTCCATCAGCTAAACTGAATGGTTTCTCTTGTCTTGGTCTATATCAGAGGTGGGTACTCAGCAGGTTCTGACCAGTTCTGGAGAACCGGTAGCGGAAATTTTGAGTATTCGGAGAACCGGCAAATACCACCTCTGACTGGAGATTTTACAGTATTCTTCCCCTGCCACGCCCACCAAGCCACGCCCACAGAACTGGTAGTAATTTTTTTTGAATCCCACCACTGGTCTATATACAGATTATACAGACTAAAAGAGTTGGAAAGAGACTTTGTAGGTCAGCTAGTTCAGCCCCCCCACCATTTCTGACAAATGGCAGTCCAATCTCTTCTTAAAAGCTTCCAGTGATGAAGCTCCCACAACTTCTCTCTCTCTCTCTCCTCATCTCCCCCTTTCTCTCTCTTTCCCTTCCTCTCTGTCTTTCCCTCCCTCTCAGATTAACAGAGTTGGAAGGGACCTTGTAGGTCATCTAGTCCACCCCCCACCCCCGCTCAAGCAGATCCTACAGCATTTCTGACTGATGGCAGTCCATTCGCTTCATGAAAGCTTCCAGTGATGAAGCTCCCACAACTTCTGAAGGCAACTTCCATGGGTTGATCATTCTCACTGTCAGAAATTTTTTTTCTTATTTCTAGGTTGAATCTCTCCTTGTTCAATTTTTATCTATTACTCTTTGCCTGGCCTTCAGAAGCTTTGAAAAATAGTGTGAACCCCTCCTCTCTTTGGCAGCCCCTCAAATTTTGCTATCATGTCTCCCCCGGTCCTACTCTTTACTAGACTAGCCAAGGCCAGTTCCTGTAACTATTCTTCATATGATTTAATCTCCAGTCCCCTAATCATCCTGGTTGCTCTTCTCTGCATTTTTTCTAGAGTCTCAACATCTTTTTTATAGTGTGGTCACCAAAACTGGATGCAGTACTCTTAGGTGTGGACTTACAAAGGCTTTATAGAGTGGTATTAGTACCTCACATGAAACTTGATTGTCTACTCCAATCACAAACTCTACTTGGGAAAAGATTAGATTACAGTTCTTTTCACCTTCGCCCCTTAAGATCATCGCAACGGCTCTCCAAAAGTTTTGTGTAGAATTGCCTGTCTCAGTCATAAAGCAAAGAATAACTTACAGCGTAAACAAAGCTACCTCCAGATTTTACAGCAGATTCAATGGCGTCTATCAATTGTTGACTGTCCTTCTCTTCAAGAGGGGAACGGTCACTGAAACTCACAGTCCAAACCATTTTGCAAAGGGAAGCAATGATGGCATTCAAAGGGTCAAAGGGCTGCCCTGAAAATGAAATGATTGATGAAATATTTTCCACTTTCTTCTTAATACAAGTAGTACTCCAATTAGGACCACAACTGAGCCCAAAGTTTCTGTTGTTTAATGAGACATTGGCTAAGTGAGTTTTGCCCCATTTAACAACCTTTCTTGCCACAGTTGCTCAGTGAACCACTGCAATTGATAAGTGAGTAATGCAATTGTGAAGTGAATCCGGCTTCCCCACTGATTTTGCTTGTCAGAAGGTCATAAAAGGGGATCACGTGACCATGGGAACACATCAGTGGTCATAAGTGTCAGCTTTGGAAGCCATATTGAGACCAGATGCTTCCACACTGCCGCTTTCTTGAGCCTGGGAAAAATGGGAGGGGGGGAGTTTCTTGGAGTGTATGTGATTAGACATAATAACATTCTTTTTTTCTAATTCAAGGTCATGTCATTTTGCACGTAAGTGAGGGGAAGTCTTCAGTTGGGATGGATGGTGATTGGGGCATTGCGATGATGGGTGTAGGGGATGGATTTGTAATTTTTACTTATTGCAAGGAAGCCCAGAACTTTCAGATTTGGGATTTCCCAGATGTGCCAGTTTACTATCCAAAGAAAACAGAACTTTTGAGAAGATGCCTGTCTCAGAGTTATTTGTTGGAGTGGAGGTTTTCTGGGACGCTGAAGTATGGACCAGTTGCCAAGCATCCGAAGTTTGAACCCGTGATCATGGGATGATGTCATAACTGTGAAAAATGGTCATAAGCCATTTTTTTCAATGCTGCTGTAACTTTGAATGGTCATTAAGTGAACTATTGCAAGTCGAGGACTACCTGTATAGGTAATCCTTGAATTACAACCATTTGTTTAGTGACCATTCGAAGTTACAACAGCACAGAAAAAAAGTGATTTCTCACTGTTTTTCACACTTGAGACCATTGCAGCATCCCCAGGGTCACGAGATCAAAATCGGGGCACTTGGCAACAGGTTCATATTTATGATGGTCACAATGTCCTGAGATCGCGTGATCACCTTTTGTGACTTTCTGACAAGCGAAAGTCCGTGAAAAAGCTGGACTCACTTAACCACCGTATTAGTAACTTAACAACCATAATGATTGACTAAACAACTGTGGCAAGAAAGGTCATAAAATGGGACAAAACTCACTTAACAACTGTCCTGTTTAGCCATGGAAATTTGGGACTTGACTGTGGTCTTAAATTGAGGACTACCTATATAAGTTTGGAATTTATGGTGGAACCAACCTGATTCGATTCGATTCGATTCGATTCGATTGGATTAGATTCTATTAGATTCTATTAGATTTGATTAGATTCAGTTAGATGGAGGGAAGGAGGGAGGGAGGAGCTGAGAGACAGAGAAACAGAGAGACAAAAAGACAAAGAGATAGAGATACAGAGA
>NW_020769626.1:43765-69596 GCF_900518735.1 Pseudonaja textilis
AGAAAGATATATATATCGAGAGAGAGAGGTAGAGACTGAGAGACAGAGAGAGAGAGAGAGAGGGAGACTGAGAGACAGATAGAGCACAGAGATAGAGATAAATATATATATTAGAATGTTACTGAAAGGTGCCAAATTGTATTTCAAAGCATGCAGAGACTCCATAGACACTTAAGTAGAGCAAAATAAGAGCCAATGTAATCTCCTAGAGGACAGGAAGACCTGGAGGAATATTGTCCATGGAGTCGCGATGGGTCGGACACAACTTTGCAACTACCAACAACAAAAGTGCTACCTACCATTTACACGTGTGAAAGTCTCAACCAGCCGAGGGGCCTCCTCTTCCACCAGGCTCTCCACTCCTTTCTTTTCTTTTCCTTTCTTTTCTTTCTCGTGCTTTAACAAAACAAGCTGCCCAATTTCTTTTTGCTGCTTCAATAGTTCTCCACCTAAAAACATTAAAAGAAGTAAAAGACATAAAAGCAAAAATAAATCAAGCGATAAAATAATGCAATATAGTTAGTCAGCCCCCCAAAAAAGTAGTTCATATCCAGGACAAAAGAGTCTGTCAGTTTAATTTTCTCACAAATGTTCCATTTTAAATTCATTTTTTTTCTTTGTGTTTTGCATTAGCAAAAGAAATGAGCCATGTGAGACCCATCTCCAGTATGCAGTGGAGCTGTTCAGCCCAGTCAGTACTCCAAGGAAAAGAGATGGAAATATAGAGTGTCTGAAAAAATAAGGTTCTTCATGATAGAACTCAGTGGTAGAGTCCCTAGTACAGACTGGCTGTCAACGCACAAACTTTCCGTTAACGTTTTTATTGAGTTATAAAGTATGATAAAATACAAAATACAAAGTAAATAGAAAAGTGGCAAAGAGGGAGGGGAAAGAGAAGCGAGGAAAGATAAGAAAGAAAAGGAAAAAGAAGCATTGACTTTGTGCTTGATGTGGAGAAGAATGAAACTCCGACTTTGGGTTTTACGGATTAGACTGATAGATCTTTATAGAAAATGGCCTGTTCATATTATTATGAAAAAGCAAAAAACTGTAATTTGATGTTAATGCCTTATTTTACTGTAACAGAGAGAGTTGGAAGCTGACAACACACAAACCATGTTCAATATGCCTTTCTTTGCCTTATTAATTTGAAGCACCTGAAAGTTACAAAAAGAATTGAAGGTCTAATTCATAGGTTTATTTGTATTCCTGTTGACTCTAGTTCAGTGTTTCTTAGCTTAGCAACTTGAAGATGGGTAGATTTCAACTCCCAGAATTCCCCAACCAGCAGTGTTTCTCAGCCCCAGCCATTGCGAGTTGGGTGGATTTCAACTCCCAGAATTCGACAAGGCATTCGACAAAGTAGACCACAACCTACTTCTTAGTAAGCTAGAAAAAAGTAGAATAGATAGCACCACCACTAGATGGATTCGCAACTGGCTGACAAACCATACTCAACAAGTAGTCCTAAATGGGTCTAAGTCTACATGGAGGGAAGTAAGCAGTGAGGTGCCACAAGGTTCCATCTTCCAGTGCTCTTCAATATCTACATTAATGACTTAGATGAGGGAATAGAAGGGGAACTTACCAAATTTGCAGATGATACTAAAGTGGCAGGAATAGGTAACACCCAAGAAGATAGGCTCAAGATCCAGATGGATCTTGACAGACTAGAACACTGGGCCATATCTAATAAAATGAAATTCAATACAGAGAAAAGTAAAGTCCTACACTTAGGCAAGAAAAACCAAAAGTACACACATAGACTGGGTGAAACCAGGCTCAATAGCAGTAACTGTGAGAGGGATTGTGGAATCTTAATGGACAACCAGCTAAATAGGAGCCAGCAGTGTGCAGCCACCGCCAAAAAAGCTAATGCGATCCTAAGTTGCATTAACAGAGGGATACAATCGAGATCAAGTGAGGTACTAATACCACTGTATAAAGCTTTAGTAAGACCACACCTAGAGTACTGCATCCAGTTTTGTTCACCACATTATAAAAAAGATGTTGAGACTTGAGAAAAAGTACAGAGAAGAGCAACCAGGATTATTTAGGAGACTAGAGACTAAGGCATATGAAGAACAGTTACAGGAACTGGGCATGGCTAGTCCAGCAAAGAGAAGGACCAGGGGAGACATGATGGCAGACTTCCAATACTTGAGGGGCTGCCACAGAGAGGCAGGGCAGCTGAATATATGTGGCAGCTGAATTTCAAAGCTGACAGGTGTTCCCCCTTGAAAACAACTCCTCCTAAAAGAAAAGAAAAAAAACACACATATAGGGGTTAATACATTATCCTTAACCCCCTCTCCCCCCCAACAAGGATCCTTTGGTTTGTGGGGCAAATCCTCATGGAATTGGTTAACCAGTTGATCAGCATGAACATCCCAACTCTTTACCCAACTAGCATCTGAGAGGGGGTATCCTTTCCATAAGACCAAATATTGCAATCGGCCATGGTGTAATCGAGAATCGAGAATTTTTTGAATCTCATAATGTGTTTCCCCCTGTACTGTTAACAGTTTAGGGGGAGTGAGTGGTAGTGGTCTTATCATCGATGTAGTAGCTGGTTTTAGTAAACTACAATGGAACACTGGATGAATTTTCCCCAATAGTCGAGGATTGGACAGTGACCAGATTGATTATCTTTGAAATTGGGAATGGACCCAAGAATTTTGGAGCCAGCTTCTTACTGGGCAGTTTCAACCTAAGATACTTGGTTGACAAATATACTTGGTCCCCTACTTTAAAAGGCGGTTGAAGGGATCTATGTTTATCTGCCTGTTTTTTATAAATTTTTTGCAGCTTCGTTCAAAGCTTTTTTTGTATCTTCCTACCCTTTCTTTAATGAGTTCATCCATTCTGTCAGGGACATGGATGAGGGAGGTTGTCCACTGGAGGTTGTCCAGTGTTGATTTGGAATGGAGTCAATCCTGTGCTGCTATGTACTGCATTATTGTAAGCAACCTCTGCAAAAGGTAATAACTCAGCCCAATTTTCTTGTTGATAATTTACATAGCATCTAATGTATTGTTCAATCATGGTGTTAGCCCTCTCTGCTGCTCCATTACAAGCAGAATGGAAAGCTGAAGATAACCCTTGAGAGGAACCAATAGATTTCAGAAATTCCCTCCAAAATTTTGCGGTAAATTGTACCCCTCTGTCTTATATTACTCTGCAAGGTACATCATGTAGTCTATAAATATGTTTCATGAACAGCTTTGCAAGTTTTTCACAGATGGAAGCCCTTTGCAGGCTATAAAATGGGCCTGTTTAGAGAATAAGTCAATTATAGTCCAAATGACCGTATTCCCTTCACTCTTAGGTAATTCAACAATAAAGTCCATTGCGATTTCTTCCCAAGATTGGGTTGGTTCAGCAACTTGTTGCAGGAGGCCAGGGGGCTTTCCAGTTCTGTGTTTCATTGTGGCACAAATTGAACAACTTTTTACATAGTCCTCGACATCAGGTTTCATTTTTGGCCACCAGAACTGTCTTCTTAGTAAATGTAGGGTTTTTAGGAATCTGAAGTGGCCCCCCAGCCAAGAGTCGTGGCTACGCTTTAGTACCAGTAGTCTAGGGTTGTAGGTACATAAAGCTTAGTCCCTTTCCAAGCTAGTCCATCATTCATTGTCAACTTGGTTTGATGCTCCAGGAACCAAGGATTGGTCAATAGGGCCATTTTCAATTACGCAGTCAGCTTATCTTCCAGGCATTTGGCGTTGCTGTTAGCTTGGGTTCTAGTGGTTACTTGGCCAGCCAATTGAGCATCTGAAATTAAGGCTTGTACTATTTCCTCTCGGTGGCTGTCAAACTGAGGTTTTCTTTACAGAGCATCCGCCAGTATGTTTTTCCCTCTGGGGATATATTTAATGTTGAAACTGAATTGCTTGAAATATTCGGCCCAGCGGACTTGTTTGGGCGATAATCTCCTAGGGGTCTTTGGAGCCTCGAGGTTCTTATGATCAGTCCAAACCTCAAAGGCCTCTGGCGCCCCTTCTAGAAAATGCCTCCATGTCAATAAAGCCCATTGTATGGCAAATGCTTCTTTCTCCCAGACTGCCCACCTTCGCTCTGCATCTGTCAGCTTTTGGACACATAAGCACAAGGCATCAGTCGGCCTTGAGAGTCTTTTTGCAGCAAAATGGCTGCCACCGCTACATCACTTGCATCTGTTTGGACAATAAAAGGCTTGGTCACATCTGGGTACTTGAGGATGAGCTCTGTTGCAAAGAGGCGTTTTAATGACTCGAAAGCTTTCTGACAGTCCATAGTCCAAGCCAGGGGTTGACTCGGTTTTGGTTTGGTGGGTGATGGGCCCGTTTTTAATAGCTCTGTCAATGGGAGGGAAACTTCAGCAAAGGATGGACTGAATTGTCCAAAGAAGTTGGCAAACCCCAAGAAACTTTGAAGTTGTTTCGGGTTCTGGGGGGTTGCCAATCCAGCACTGTTTCACCTTTCTGGGGGGCAATTCCAATCCCCAGGTTGGATATTCGGTAGCCTAAGTAATCCAACGACTCTTTGTGGAATTCGCATTTTGAGAGTTTCACATAAAATTTGGCAGCTAGAAGTTTTTCTAGAACCTGTCAGACCAATTGAACATGTTCTTCCATGGTTTAATCGAAGATAAGGATGTCACCAGGTACACGAGGACCCCCCGGTAAAGGTGCAGGTGTAGTACCTCATTGATGAGATGCATAAACACTGCAGGAGCCCCTTGAAGTCCGAAAGGCATGACTTTGAATTGGAAGCTACCCAGAGGGCAGTTAAAAGCAGTTTTCCACTCATCTCCCTCTTTGATGCGGACCCGGTAGCAAGCTTCCCTGAGATCTAGCTTGGTGAATACTCTGCCCTTCGACAGGTGGTTCAATAAGGTCTTCATAAGAAGGAGATGATACACGTTTTTGATGCATACTGCGTTCATGCCTCTAAAGTCAACACACAATCTCAATCTGCCATCTTCTCCTTGAACAACACGGGGGCAGCTAATCTTGATTTGGCAGGCTCAATAAAACCTCGTTCCAAATTACTTGCGATGTATTTCCTTAATTCAGCCATTTCAGAAGGCGTCATGGAATACATCTTTGGTTTTGGTAATTTTGCCCCAGGCTCTAATTCTATGGTCCAATCAGTGGCTCAATGGGGCGGTAAAACATTACACTCTTCTTCACTGAATACTGGATAACCTGGTGGTTATCTGGGAGAAGGTGGGATGCCCTGGATGCTGGCTCATGCTCTGGGTTCAAGCTGACTGGTGGCTTTGTAGTGGGTGGGAGAGGGGGCAATGGGCCCGGTCCAATAAGGATTTTTCTGAATCCATCCTCCCATTTGATCATTGGGGCCCATTTTTCTAACCAAGCAAGTCCCAGTATTATTGATTCTGACATCTTGGGGGCCACTATGAAGCGTATGAGCTTGCGATGGGACCCTAATTCCATCTTGATTAATTCTGTCAATTGAGTGGCTGGGGCCCCCCAATTAAGGTTCCATCCACTTTCTTAAATCTGATTGGGCATTTTAGCGAATTAGTCTTTATGCCCAATTGTTCAACAATAAGACATCTGGAACACCCAGTATCAATGACAGCTTCTAACTCCCTGGCCTCCCCCGTGTTTGGTACCACTAACTTGACCTTGACTGCAAAAGGTATGATGGGATCACTCACCATTGGGTTGTCTTTGCAGGTCGGATTTTCGGGGACATTGTGTCAGTCTGGTGGTCCGTTGCTCCCATATGCACAGAGGGGGCTTTCCCAGCTGTGTTTGGAGAACCTGTCCCTGCCCAGAGGTCTTCCTTGATTCTTCCAACCTCTAACAGCTGTATTAGGCTTCAACTGAGGAGCTTTTGGCACAGGAGCAGGGGCTAGACAGTCTGCTGCCCTATGACTGGCTTGGCTACATCGGTAACATTTCAACACCCTGGTGGGTCGGGTATGAGCAGATTCAGCTGGTCCAGTCGGAGGTCTCCTAGCCACAATTCTCTTAGTCAGGGCTGCTGGAAGGGGTTTCCTGTGTGGGTTGATGCTGCACTCTAAGCTGAGGGAGGTGGCATACCACGACTGTAAGGTCTCTGGGATTTCCCTAATTTTACAGGGCTTCTTTACTTCTGGATCAATGGCTTTTTTAAAATAGTGTAAAGTCATTCTTTCAGGCCAATCCATGAGGTGGCTTGCGACCCTTCTAAAGTCCCAGATGAATTCTGACAATGGTCGCTTGTCTTGCCTCATTTCCATTAACTTCTCTTCATTCTGAATTTTCAAATCTGAGTCTTAATAATTGAATAAATCCATTTACATCATGTAATTCGGGGGCTTGTTCGTTGTGTAGTTGGGGCACCCAGTCTGAAGCATCCCCTTCATTCATCCCATTTGTTATGGCCATAACCAAACCACGTTCTGTGGCATATTGATCTCCAAATTGTTCTATATGGGATCGGATTCGAGTGAGGAAGTAGTTGAAATGTTTGTGGCGGCCATCGAACACGGCCTCAAAGGGCATTCGGTCCGGCCTGAGTCGTGGTTGCAGAGGTGGCACATGCCAGGCTCCTGCAGGTTGTACTGGAATGGAAGGAGCAGGCCAGGTGGCGTACGTAGGCTGAGTAGGCCCCCTGAATCCTGGCTGGGTGGTGTCTCTCTGGAATAGGGGTCCCTGTGGCCTTGCTGCCAGTTGGGGCTGCATTTGTGGTTGCCAGGAGGAAGATGGGTGTGGCCTGGTTCCCTAGTCGAGTGGAAGGGGTGTGGCTGCTGTCTGGGCAACCCCCCTTCAGACCAGCGCTGTGTTGGTGCTGGCTGCCATTGGCATTGAATCCATCCCTGGCCTGGATCAAATCCCCACCCTGGAGGGATACTCTCTGCAGGGGTCAAAATTCCTTCTGGGAAATGAGGGGATTGCCTCTAAGGCTGCAACATACCTCTGTTAGTTGATGCTTCTTTCTGGCTTCCTCCAGCTGGCATCTGTATAGTCTCCTCGTTCCTCACGATATTTGGATAAGTGAATATGGGCAGTCTCAAGCTTCCACCCATCCAAACAGACTGTGAGACCAAATCTGTCATCTTTAAATTCTGGAACTGTTGATTTAAATCTGCCCTTGATGGACTTCCAGGAATAATCTGGGGGTTGGCTTCTTGAGAGAAATCCAAGCCCAATTGTCTCTCTTCCCTCCAATCTGACAGAATAGCCATATGCCTGGAGCTAGAGAAAGATTTCTCTTCAGACAGCTGGGTTACCTCTGGGTTATAACAACTTCTTGAGTTGAAATGCTTCGGTATAGCTCCCAAATCTCTTTCTCCTACTGCCATCCTGAAAGCACGCACCATCTCCTCCAAACAAGCCAGTTCAATTAATGCTCTGGAGGGAGGGCCCCCACACGCTCCCCCGTGCACTTTGGCTGATTGCTGCTCTTTGTCCATTTCTGTGAAAAGAACTCCAGGGCATCAGCCAAGCCCATTCAAAAAAAAAAAAAGTTAGACTTGGGAAATAAATGTCAAGCATCCAGACAGTATCCATGATATCAATCGCTCCGAGACGTTATCACTCCAATTGATTTATTAGGAACATATCTGGCACATTCAAAAGCAATTTCCCAAGTTTTTTGTGCGTTACACAGAATCCACCATCTCTCCTCCCATTTCTATACTTCTATAAACCACGAGAACCAATTAACTGCAACTGCAAATTCTTAATATGACACACAGAATAACCTTGAACTTTTCAACTCCTCTAACTCTCTCTCAAAAAAAAATGTGGCAGATGAATTTCAAAGCTGACATCAAGCTATTTTCCAAGGTCTCTGAAGGCCAGACAAGGAACAATGGGTGGAAACTGAACAAGGGGAGACTTAACCTGGAAATAAGGAGAAACTTTCTGACAGTGAGTACAATCAACCAATGGAACAGAAGTCAAGCATCATCACTTGAGACTTTCAAGAAGAGATTGGACTGCCATTTGTCAGAAATGGTGTAAGGTCTCCTGCTTGGGCAGGGGTTGGACTAGATGACCTACAAGGTCCCTTCCAACTCTGATTATCTGTTATCTATTAATTCCCCAACCAGCAGCATTTCTCAGCCTTGGCCACTGTGAGATGGGTGGATTTCAACTCCCAGAATTTCTCGGGCAGCATCATGTTGGCTGTGGAACTCTGGGAGTTGAAGTCCACACATTATCCAGATGCTGAAGACTGAGAAACACTGATCTAATGTTTCCAAAGAGAAGTCCAGCACAAATACTTCTATATTTTATAAACACTTACCATCATCGTTGAATATGCTACTGTAGGGAGTCACAGAGGTCTTAGAAGTGTCGCTTTGTTCTTTCATCTGCTGTTTGGATCAAGATAAAAAGAAAGTTTTATTCTTAAATATACTTCCACAACTTGACAAGCTCAGTTCTTGGAACAACTCAAGACCGAGTTCCTATTCACAGCAGCACAACATTTTAGCCAACCATAAGATTTAGCATCCCCTGATTTTGGAAAGAACCAAATTAAAATGTTCCCAATACCAATAAAGGAGAATATTTGTAGCTCAGGGTTGAAGTTGAGCTTGGTTATTTTTTTGCAGACGTTTCACTATCAAAATATCAAATTCTGTACCTGTCAACAGTGGTGTCCCCCAAGGCAGTGTTCTAGGACCAACTCTTTTCATACTCTACATAAGTGACCTCGGTGATCATATTAAGAGCAACTGCATTCTCTTTGCTGATGATGTAAAGCTATTCAACACCACAGACAATACTGCTACCCTTCCAAAAGACTTTGACTATGTATCAGAATGGTCAAACAAATGGCAACTTCAAATCTCAGCAAATAAATGCTCTGTCCTACATATTGGCAAAAAAAAGCAGAAAGTAAAATACAGGCTGAATAGTCAAGACCTTGTCGATGATCCAAACTCTGTCAAAAATTTTGGAATACTCATCTGAAATGACTAAGTGCTAGAGCCCACTGTAACTACATAGCCAAAAAGGCGTTAAGAGTTGTTAACCTAATCTTACGTAGCTTTTTCTCTGGTAATATTACACTAATAACTAGAGCATACAAAACATTTGATAGACCAATACTCAAATGCAGCTCATCAGTCTGGAACCCACATTACATATCTGATATTAACACAGTTGAGAAAGTCCAGAAATATTTCACAAGAAGAGTTCTCCACTCCTCTACTCGTTGCAGAATACCTTATGCCACCAGACTTGAAATTCTAGACTTAGAAAACCTACAACTATGCCGCCTTCATTCCGATCTAAGTATAGTATATAAAATCATACAGTGCAATGTCCTACCAGTCAATGAATACTTCAGCTTCAACCATAACAAACAAGAGCAAACTCAAGGTTAACCGCACCAAACTTGATTGCAGGAAACACGACTTCAGCAACAGAGTGGTCAATGTCTGGAATACTCTACCTCAGTGGCCCCCAACCTTTTTTGAACCAGGGACCGGTTTTACGATTATTTATTCTTCCACAGACCGGTACCTTCTACTACTAGTCCCTAAAGCAGCACGGAGCTGCTTTAGCTGGGCTTCTCTCTCCCTTCTCAGTCTCTCTCATCTTCCTCAGTGACCTGTCGCCCTTCTTCTTTCCAGCCTCAGGCAAAAAAAAAAAGACTTGGCACAGCCGGCTAGAAAGCATGCCTGAATTCCTCGCAGCTTCCCACCTCCGCCTGTGAGGAAGTGGGCGGCGGGGGGGGCGAGGGGTGCAAGCGTGGGCCAGGAAGCGGGACTGGTCAGGGAATGACCTTCCCCATGAAAGTTGGAGGCGCAGCCACCGCCGCCGCAGCTGCTGCTGCTTCTTTGTGCTCTGGCGATGGATGTCGTGGTGCTCCTTCAGCGCCTGTGCTCAATCTGTTCCTCCGGGTCATGGTGCAGCAGCAACACTAACAGCAACAGCTTTATCTGCGCGCGTGCATGTGCGTGGTTGACAGGGGAGAAGGAGAAGGAGAGGAAAAGGGAGACTAGTGCTGGGGCATACCGTAGCGCTCTTTTCTCCCTCTCTCCCCCTTGTGGCACCCAAGCTTTGCGGCCTGGTAAAAAATGATCCATGGACCAGTACCAGTCCGGGGACCGGTGGTTGGGGACCCCTGCTCTACCTGACTCTGTGGTTTTTTTTTCCCCAAACCTCCAAAACTTTAACCTTAGACTGTCTACTGTTGACCTCACCCCTTTCCAAAGAGGTCTGTAGGGGGCATGCATAAGCGCACCAACATGCCTACCGTCCCTGTCCTATTGTTTCTTTTATATATATTTTTTTATTTTTCTTATGTGTATCCATGTATTCATAACTGTTTTTACTTATACCTATTATCTTGTAAGCAACTGATAAAATAAATAAATAAATAAATAAATAAATAAATAAATAAATAACAAAAAGTCAAGTTGCCTCTTGAAAAAGCACCTTTGGGAAGACATGGGTAGATTTCATATTATGATGCATCATTATTCTAGGGCATATTACAAAATGAGATGTTGCAAACACACAAAAAGATACAAATCTGGGCTGGCTGTTGTATTATGGTCCTGTGGGCATGGCTAGGTGTGCATAGCCTTGTGACTGGGTGGGCATGGCTTTTTTTGCAGCACCCCCTTCCCCATTTTTTTTTTGCCTCCTGGTCCTCAGGGAAGCTTCCAGGGGAGGTCATTTTTGCTCCCAGAAAGCTTCCCTGGGGCCCAGGAAGGCAAAAAATGGAGTATGGGGGGGGGGCAGAGCCCCCCCACCTGCTCCTTCTCCCACACCCCTTTTTGCCTCCTGGGTGTCAGGGAAACCTCCTGGGTGAAGCAGTAAGACCTCCGCTCTGTTGTTGGGCCCACCTGCCCACCTGGGCTCCTGTACTCAAGTTTAGCTTCTGCATTTGAAGCGCAGCTGCTTTGTACGGCACAGAAGAGCGCCATGCGGCAGCTGCTGAAGCGACCGGGATCGTGCAGGCTTGCAGGAGGGGAGTTAGAACGCCTCTGCACCTGTGCAAAGTGAGCATTTGGCACACACACGCACACGCAAAGTGTGTGCACGCGCACAAAGCACGCCCAGCAAGCCACGCCCACTGAACCGGTGGTAAAAATATTTGAATCCCACCACTGAGTGGAAGGAAAAACCCTTCTTAAACAGAAGGTGTAAATGGGTATTGTAATTAAGGAAGGGTGAATGAGTGATACCGGAGGCCTTCATTTCTGAAGTCTTCCATGTGTGAAATTAGAAGAAATCTGTAACAAATAGGGAGATCTAAATCCTGAGACTCTTCTAAGATGCTCTAAACCAGGGGTGTCAAATTCCCAGCCTATGGGCGAGATGCGTCATGCGCCGCCTACACCCACGCCCAGTTTTAGTGAAGGTCCCAATACATCACGTGACACCGCTCTGACGCCGTGAGTTTGACACTCCTGTTCTAAATGTAGCTTGTTTAGCCTATGCCTACACCTGGCTTTGCCAGTACAACTGAAAGAACCATTCTGAAATCAAGTCTGATGGCGTCTCTGTCCATCTCTCTTTCTTCTTGAAGATTGAGCTCCAAGAAGTCTTTATGGAATTCCTTCCTAGAGTTCACATCAATATGCCCAAGGATGGCCCAAGGATGGCCCAAGGATGGCCCAAGGATGGTCCAAGGATGGACCAAGGATGGACCAAGGATGGACCAAGGATGGACCAAGGATGGCCCACATCATTTTAACCAACATTACCTTTCGATGGAAAATGATTCATGGTTCTCTCCCCAAATCCCTTAACTCACCGAAGGCAACAGATTTAATTTAGCAATTAATTCAGAAGGGTTACCTTAGACAGAGTCTCTTGATAAAGCCTGATGCCAGCTTTCCATAAGCTTCCGGTGGCAGGCAATGGAAGCCATCCCGAAGGATAATGACTGCGAAACCAGAATTGTCTTAGAAGGTAGAGCATCAAAAGGCTCAGGAGAATAGCAACCAACAAGAGCTCTGTTATAAACATTCTCCTTTTTCCTCTTTTTTCTTTGTCAGGACTTGTCAAACGTTACATGTAGATATGCCGAACCTTCTCTCTCAGGCCTCACAAACTTTTCCAGTTCTTTCAGTCAGCCCTCAATTCCTTTTAAATAAAAGTCCAAAATCACTCACGTTGTTAGATTAATAAGCAAGCCTGCAAGGTCAGCTGCTAGGTATTAAAACCATTAAGGTTCAAACACTTTGCCACACCACCCACGTGCACTTAGTGAGATATGGTTAATCCAAGCATGCATAGCTCAGATAATTGAGGAAACTGGAAGTAGGTCTAATATATGGAGGGCAAGTAAAATCCGCAGGTCCAATTTGGTACATGTCGGGGGTGTCAAGGCCCGCAGGCCGGATCCCACCCTGGAAACAGGAAAAACAGAGCTTGAGAGGGCCATGTGCAGTTCTTCTAAGCTCCATTTTTGCTGGCAGGAGGCTGTCACAGCTGGAAATGGAGCTTGGGAGCACGTTTTCACTGGCAGAACACTTGGGCCAACACAGGTGCCCCCAACATGAGTGACATTGAGCTGGCCACACCCACCCTGGCCAAACCCACCCCTCCCCCTCGATGCGGCCCTCAATGAAATCGATTTTGATACCCCTGGTATATGTGATCTAAAATATCTACTCATGGGTTGCATTCACCGAACGCATTTAACAAGATTACTGATCAAGACCATTTTCTGGGTTTGTAGGGTTTTTTGTATGTATGTGTGTAATTAGAAGATTTGGGGAATGACACCAAGAGCTTTGGGAAATATTTAAGGACAATAATTCAATAGAAAGGAGGGGGAGATAAGCCAACTAGCCAGCCAACCAGCCAGCCAACCAGTCAGCCAGCATTCAAAAAATGGTGCTTGCACAATTTTGAGACCCCCTTGGAACAGGGGTCCCCAACGTCCGGTCCATGAACCGGCTCCAAACTGGACCACGAACTGGGCCATGCAAACAAGTGAAGTCCCATCTGCGGGATGGAGGCAGCATGCAAAACCACCATGCTCTCTTCGGTCCATGGCAAAAACTCTCTCCATGGAACCGGTCCCTGATGCCCAAAAAGGTTGGGAGCCTTAGAAGAAGATCTAATAATGAGAGGAGCAGGTAGATGTTTTCTATTTCCATTCTATTTGGGAATGGAGGAGCAATCTTGGACAATATAACCCTGATGTACCAAGATAAGCAACTTGGAATATATAGTCCCTCCCACAAAATGGAGGACGGGGGAAGTAGAAGACACAAAAATTCCAGGTCATTGCTTTCGCCTCTTCCCACCCTCTCTGGATGAAGTGCTGTGGGCAAATGCCAGTCAGATTGCCAAAGGAAATTCCTTCCCCACCCCACTGGCACTTGTTCAATGTTATTTTTCACTTCTCCATCAGAGGTGGGTATTCAGCAGGTTCTGATCAGTTCTGGAGAACCGGTAGCAGAAATTTTGAGTAGTTAGGAGAACCTCTGATTGGAGATTTTACAGTGTCTTTCCCCTGCCACGCCCATCAAGCCACGCCCACAGAATTGGTAGTAAAAAATATTGAATCCCACCATTGCTCTCCATGCCACCCTTTGATCTTATTTTGAGGTCTAATGTGACCGGAAGTATTTTGCTGGACAATATCTTAACTAGGCCATTGTGACTCAAGAGCAGAGAAGGTCATTTGGGCCTTAGCGATCATTCCTATGGATCGCCAATAAGATCTTCTTGATTATGCATTGCAAAAATGTGGTTGGTAATTGCCCTGTTGACTCCTCAAAGTATTATCTTGTGTGTAGTGATGATCACCTGAACACCTAAATTAGGCTTGATAGCTAGGACATTTTTTATTTATACAGCAGTTAAACCCGGGCAGCATAATCCACATCTCATTTCCTGTAAAGATAATTATACCTTTGGATAATCTTAAATTCTCCTTTTTGGAGGTCATAGATAAGCTCCATATTGAGGAGGTATATACTATAGGCTCCATACAGATAGCCCTCGACTTACAACAGTTCATTTAGTGTTCGTTCAAAGTTACAACGGCACTGAAAAATGTGACTTATGACCATTTTTCACACTTAACAAACTTTGCAGCACCCCCACAATGGTCACATGATCAGAATTCCTATGCTTGGCAACTGGTTCATATTTATGACCATTGTTGACTTTCGCAACCTTCTCACAAGCAAAGTTAACTGGGAAGCCAGATTCATGAACAACTGAGTTACTAACATATCCACTGCAGTTATTCACTTAACAACTGCACTAAGAAAGGTCGTAAAATGGGGCAAAACTCACTGAAAACATGTCTCACTTAAAAACGGAAATTTGGGGCTCAATTGTAGTCATAAGTCAAGGACTACCTGTAGGTCTAAATCAAGTCCCAAGCGCAACTTTGGAACTCCTCCCTCAAAAGGTGTGAGTATTCATCTGAAGTTCTAGCATGCTCTGCATCCCATTTCACATCAGGAAGGGCAAGTCACTGGTCTCTCAAAGCACAAAACTATGCCAAATCATCTGCACCTCCACGTTCTGAAGGGTTCTCTTACAGAACGTGTAAAGTACCATTTTTGTTCCGACAAATCACAAATAATAATAATAGCAATAGCACTTTTATACCTCTTCATAGTGCTTTACAGCCCTCTCTAAGCAGTTTACAGAGTCAGCCTATTCCCCCCCCCCCGCCAACAATCTGGGGTCCTTATTTTACCCACCTTGGAAGGATGGAAGGCTGAGTCAATCTGAGATCGACTCAGATTCAATCTCTCAGATTCAATCAGCCGAATTGCAGGCAGCTGGCTGCAGCAGAAGTAGCTTGCAGTACTGCATTCTAACCACTGCATCACTGTGGCTCTTAATAATATCTCTAATAAGATGTTTACACATGAGTAAAACAACCCCCCTTTTTATAACAGGGCAGTAGCAGTCTTTTATTCACATGGATAAACAAACAAAAAATCAAACATAACTGGTCCCAACAAACTTGGGTTCATCCAAGAAATCTGAATTGCTTGCTGTATACTAGAAATGACCACTTGTCTGTGACAACCAGCTGCTCCTAAACCCCTCCTATTTATTTCCCAACCTGGGAGGGGCTGGCTATTGTCTGCGCCTGCCTCTCCCTCAGAGCCAGCTTATTGCTTTCCTTTGCTCTCCTCTCTTCTCTACACATCCTGTGGTGGGCCCCATCTGTTCCTCCCTCTGACTCAGCTCAGGTGCCGAAGACAGCTGCCTCTCCACTTAGGGGAAGACGGAAGGCCCCTGCCCTGCCTCTGTCTCTGACGCTGTTTCCTTATTAGAGCCTTCCAAAGGCTCCAAAGCCAGCCCAGGCCCTCCCTCAACCCTCCTCCTCGTCAGACTCTGCTGCTAGCTTTGCTGGCAACCAACGGGCCGCAACAGCGTTATGCATTTGAGAGTCCTTCAACTTCAGTAGGCAATTCTGAAGCAATGCCTAAGAAGCTTGGTCCCCAAATTACAGGGAGTCCTCGACTTATGATCACAATTGAGCCCAACATTTGTATTCTTAAGCAAGACACTTGTTCAGTGAGTTTTGTCCCATCTTACAACCTTGCTTGCCAGAGTTGTTAAGTGAATCACCACAGTTGTTAGTAACACAGTGAATCTGGCTTATTTATTTATTTATGTATATTGTTAAGTATGGTCGGTGGGTTCCATAAGAACGAGGCTTGAGTAGTGAACAAACAGCTCTTTATTTAACAGGAAGAATTCTGAGACAAAAACCCCAGTCGCGGCAGCTCTTTTTATAGAGCTGGCCGCGGCTAGGCAGCCAATGACAGACTTTTGAGTTTGCCACACTTGGTTTTACCCAATCGTGGCAAGCCCCATATGAACCAATCACGAGTGTTATACAACGTCCAATCACAGCCCGATTCATCCGGACCAATAGGAATGCAGGTCTACAAGCCTGCTTGGTATGGAACACCTATAATTTTTTATTTGTCGAGGATGTATTAGACAACAGATATAGGTATAAACATGATTATTAATACATGAAATGGATAAGAATAAAAAGGGAACATTAGGACAGGGACAGTAGGCACCTTGGTGCGCTTATGCACGCTCCCTACAGACCTCTTAGGAAAGGGGTGAGGTCAACAGTAGACAGTCTAAGGTTAAAGTTTTTGGGGTTTGGGGAAGAAACCACAGAGTCAGGTAGAATATTCCCAGTGGGGGTGGGAGTCAACCAGTGTTACTACCGGTTGGGTGACTACATCACTTTTTGCACTGCATGCGTGTGTAAAAAACCTTTAGCTGTGCTGCCCACACAGCTGAAAAGAGCTGTGCGCGGGTATGCAGTGTTTGAAAAGCCTCTTTTTTTCCTGCTTTTTCAACCTCAGCTGTGCCGTGCAAAGCAGGTGAGGTTGAAAAAGCAGGAAATAAAGGACAGGTAACAGCCCAGGCAGGCAGGTGGGCCAAACAGCAGCACACACAGAACTGGTTCAGTGTCTGCTGCTCTTCAGAGCTACAGGTTCTATGGAGCTGGGCAGAACCGGTAGCATCCCACCCCTGATTTCAGGCATTGACTACTCTGTTGCTGAAGTCATATTTCTTGCAATCAGGTTTGGTGAAGTTTATCTTAAGTTTGTATCTATTGTGTGCTCGTGTATTGTTGTGGTTAAAGCTGAAGTGGTCATTGACAGGTAGGACATTGCAATGGATAATTTTATGTACTACACTTAGGTCAGACTGAAGGTGGCATAGTTGTAAGTTGTCTAAGCCTAACATTTCAAGTCTGGAGGCATATGGTATTCTGTTATAAGTAGAGGAGTGGAGGAGTGGAGGACTCTTCTTGTGAAATATCTCTGGACTCTCTTGATTGTGTGAACTCTCTCAATTCCTATTGATGTTGCTTGTCGGGAGATCACAAAAGGTGATCACATGACCCCAGGACACTGCAACCATCATAAATACATGCCGAGCATCCAAATTTTGATCATGTGACCAAAGGGGCACTGCAACGGTTGTGTGAACAATGGTCATTGGTCATTTTTTACAATGTCGTTGTAACTTTGAACGGTCATTAAATGAATGGTTGTAAGTCAAGAACTACTTGTATCACCTAATCAAATAAGGGACTCCAGAGATGGACCTGATCGTCTTAATAAGTGATTGGATCATGCAGAAAAAGACATTCTTTTAGGCATCACAAATGAGAAAGTAATATTACAACAAAGCTGGATATGCCTTTATCTGAATTTGCAGAATTAGTAATTAGAACTGTTATTGTCAGACATAACTTCCAGTACCTACTTGACATGGAATTCAAATTAATTAATTTGGGAAATATCTTACAGGTGTTAACTTGCCAGGGCAATATAGATACAGGGAATCAACTAAAACTCCCAATAGCTCAAGGGGAGGAAAAACAGGACTCATCTTCAACATAAAGTGTAAGTATTGTAACAATTACTATGTGGGGCAGCAGGCAGAAGACTGGCAGAGTGCATCTATGAACACCAATTAGCAGGCAGAAGACATGTTGAAAAATCCTTAATCTCACAACAAATGGACAGACTCAACCACACTTTCAACTGGGGAACTATAAGCATCATGGACCAAGATAAAACCAAAAATGCTGTTATCAGTGGTATCTAGCCCCTTTGAGATTGGCCAAAATGTATCCCAACCTAAGCCCAATCTTCTGGAAATGTAAGCAATCACAGGGCACCTTTTTCATGTCTGGTGGCTTTGCCTGAAAATTAAGAAATATTGGATAAAAATACGAACATGGTTAAAAGAAATCACGACTGTCCAAATAGAATTCAAACTAGAAATTTTCCTACTGAGGATTATAAAAGGAAACTACACAAAAGAGATTAAATATCTAATCCTGCACATAGTCACTGCAGCGAGATTAGCACTCGCACAATGTTGGAAAGGAGACGTCATGTTGACAGAGGGCTTAATAATCCAAAAAATCTATGATTGCATTGAAATGGATAAACTTACTCTAAAATTACAAGAGAAGGAAGACTCAAATTGTTATACAGTGTGGGAAAACTGGTACAAATGAATAAATAACAGAAATAAATGATTAAATAAATAAGGAATGAATAGTTTAGAAGGATAATATATAAGAACAACCAGTAATATGAATTATGCATGGGAACAATAATTGGTATGCAAGCACCATCAAAATGGTTTGTAACATTTATAGTGTTTTCATTTTAATGAGTTGTATTGTATTTTGCATTCAATGTTTTTAAAATGTTTAATAAAGGTTTTTCTAAATAAAACAAAAAACAAAATGCTAGGGAATTCCTGAACACTTGGCACTCAGACAAATCAGCCATCAACAGGCACATACATATAAATTACATTTATACACTATTCAAAAGAGACAATTAAAAAGCTAATAACGAAACAAAAAGACAGCAACCAATACCCAGATAAGCAGGTATTACTACCAGACAAACCATCATACAGAAAACAATTTCCTAATCAAAGAACTACCAAACTAGAAGGGCAAGCCTACTTATATAAACAGGGTGCATGCCACTGTTGATGTTGCCTAGTTGGGTAATGAAACATCTGCAAAAAAAAACAGCCAAACTCAGAGATCACCAAGGACATCAAGAGGCCACATGTTTTGCCACAACCCAGGCCTTAAAATAGCTTGGGGCAAGTCTTCCATTTCACAATGATTCTCCTCTATTTGCCTTCTAATTGCCTCCCTTGTCATTTAAGCTCCTCTTGTCCTATATTTCATGGAGCTAATGTTGGCTAGAGAAGATACTAAGAAAGGATTCTATTTACTACACTGGAGAGTTCAACAGGGAATGGAACGAATATCTGTAGCAGAACTAAGTGTAAAACTTTGCAAAGCTTTTTGAAATCCTGCCCAATCCAGCAGGCTAGTCATCCTTTAAAAAGGCAGGAAGGAAGGAAGGCTTGGTCATCGGTGTAAGACATCTTTAATAAGGAAGTGATCTGTTCATAGCAACAGTGAGACTGTGGAACCCTAACCTAGGGAAGGCTTATTGATGAAGATATGATGATGTTATCTATTCAGTAGTATTGACGATTCTGTGAGCCAGGTTTCTCCACATCTTCCAATCTTGCACTTCTCCTTGTTGTTGTTAGTTGCGAAGTCATGTCTGACTCATCGCAACCCCATGGACAACGTTCCTCCACGCCTTCCTGTCCTCTACCATCTTCTGGAGTCTATTTAAGCTCACACTGACTGCTTCAGTGACTCCATCTAGCCCCCTCCTTCTCTGTCATCCGCTTCTTCTTTTGCCCTCAATCGTTCCCAGTATTAAGCTCTTCTCTTGGGAGTCCTTCCTTCTCATTAGGTGGCCAAAGTCTTTGAGTTTAATCTTCAGGATCCGGCCTTCTAAAGAGCGGTCAGGGTGGATCTCCTCTAGGACTGACCAGTTGGATGGCCTTGCAGTCCAAGGGACTTGCAGTTTTCTCCAGCACCACTTCTTCTCCTAGACCAGGCCAAGTCAAAAAATGTCAGGGAATTTCCAGAAGCTTGGCACTCTGACAAATCAGCCATCAATAGACACATAGACATTAACAGCATCTATAGACTATCTAAAGGAGACAATCAATCAGCCCAAAAGAGAAAAAAGACTCCAGCACCTCTCCACTATCAGCACTCAGATCAGCATAGTAATTATTCCAAGGACAACTTTAGACCAATAATCAAGTAAACAATGCCCTAATCAAGAAACCGCCAAAGAGCCATCAGCCCAACCAAAGGATCCACAACCAAAGAATGAACACTGGGCTGTATCTAACAAAATGAAATTCCATGTAGAGAAAAGTAAAGTCCTGCACTTAGGCAAGAAAAACCAAAAGTGCACATATAGACTGGGTGAAACCAGGCTCAATAGCAGTAACTGTGAGAGGGATCTTGGAGTCTTAGTGGACAACCAGCTAAATAGGAGCCAAAAAAAGTTAACGCAATCCTAGGTTGCATTAACAGAGGGATACAATCAAGATGAAGTGAGGTACTAATACCACTCTATAAAGCCTTAGTAAGACCACACCTAGAGTACTGCACCCAGTTTTGGTCACCACACTATAAAAAAGACGTTGAGGCTCTTGAAAAAGTGCAAAGAAGAGCGACCAGGTTGGTTAAGGGACTGGAGACTAAGGCATATGAAGAACGGTTGCAGGAACTGGGCCTGGCTAATCTAGTGAAGAGAAGGACCAGGGGAGACATGACAGCAATGTTCCAATATTTGAGGGGCTGCCACAGAGTGGAAGGGGTCAAGCTATTTTCTAAAGCACCCGAAGGCCAGACAAGGAATAATGGATGGAAACTGAATAAGGAGAGATTTAACCTGGAAATAAGGAGGAATTTTCTGACAGGGAGAACAATCAACCAATGGAACAGCTTTTGCCCTCAGAAGTTGTGGGACCGTCATCGCTTGAGACTTTCAAGAAGAGATTGAACTTCCATCTGTCAGAAATGGTGTAGGGTCTCCTGCGTGGGTGGGGGGTGGTGGACTAGATGACCTTCAAGGTCCCTTCCAACTCTGTTAATCTAATCTAATCTAATCCCTAAAACCACCCCACACCCAAAAGACAGGCAAGACACCAGAACATAAACTGACAGAAAGCAGCACTTCTTACTTGCACTGATGAACCTAGTTGGGTCATGAAATGCCTGCGAAGAAAGAAATAAGCTCAGAGGGCACCCAGGACCCCTCACTTCTTCTTTGGGTTGTTCTCTGCTCTGGCTCATGTCATCTTTGATGGTGTCCAGCCATCGTGTTCTTTGGTGGCCTGGTTTCCTTTTACTCCTAATGCCAAGGTTCTGATTGGCGAACCCAACCAAAAACAAGTACGGCCGAGATGATCACATCTCTTAATGCAAAACTTTAACGAGTACATCATATCCCCAAAGTTGAGAGCAAAGCCAGATTTAACTATTTCCTGCGCAATCCGACATGGCTAAAGTTCAAGTTTTCATTCCTCCACTCCCAACCCTATTAGGCCAGGTCATTTTGTCCAATGGAGACATCTGGTATTTTTGTGAGAAAGCCTTTTTTTTTGGACTCTGGTAAACAGCTGCCAAAACATCCTTGGTGCCCATGGCTGGCATCTTGATATCTGGAGCTTCGCTCTATCTACCTCTTCCCTCCATCCACCCATGGTTTGTTGGCAAGCTGAGAAGTGAAAATAGTTGCGATAGCAAAACTGCCATTTGAACAGTGGTGGGATTCAAAATTTGTTACTACTGGTTCTGTGGGTGTGGCTTGGTGGGCATGGTGTGGTGTGACTTGGTGGACGTAGCAGGGGAAGGATACTGCAAAATCCCCATTCCCTCCCCACCCCACTAACCTGCTTTCCAGCTCCATTTTCCTGTGCAGGGCAACAAAAGAAAAACCAGCCGATGAGCTGGGACTCGGGAGGCAGAGAATAGATGGGGGCGGGGCCAGTCAGAGGTGATGTTTGCCGGTTCTCTGAACTACTCAAAATTTACACTATCAGAGAACCAGCAAATGCCATCTCTGACTGGCCAGGGCCCCATCTATTCTCTGCCTCCCAAGTCCTAGCTCATCGGCTGGGTCTTCTTTTGTGGCCCTGCACAGGAGAACAGAGCTGGAAAGAAGGTTAGTGGGGTGGGAAGGGAATGGGGATTTTGCAGTATCCTTCACCTGCCACACCCACCAAACCAAGTCACATCCACCGAGCCACACCCACAGAACCGGTAGTAAAATAATTTGAATCCCACCACTGGCCTTAACTCACTAGACCAAACTGGCTATGTAGCCAGCCAATATTTCTCGATGCAAGCATGCATCCAAATGGCATCTAAGCACTATTCCAGGAGATCAGAAACACCCACCCACACAGAATCCTATTTTCCACCCATGTACATAGGTAATACAATCACAATTGAGCCTGAAATGTGTGTCGTCAAGTGAGAAATTTGTCAAGTGGGTTTTGTCCCCTTTTACGACTTATCTGGCCACATTTGTTCAGTGAATCCCCGCAGTCGTTAAATGAGTTGTTAAGTGAATCCGGTTTCCCCGTTGACTTGGCTTGTCAGATGGTCACAAAAGGAGATCACATGACTCCTGGGTGACACTGCAACTGTCATAAATGTGAGTCGGTTGTTAAGCATCCGAATGTAAATCAACCTGTCCATGGGGATGCTACAATGGTGGTAACCAGGGATGGGATTCTACCGGTTCAGCCTGGTTTGAGCGAACCGGTAATTACGGTGAGGATTTGGCCCCACTCACCCACCTCTGTCCTATTCTGTCCTTTATTTCCGGGGTTTTCAGCTCAGCTGTTTGGCAAGCCTCAGCTGATTTACTCACTGGGACTGTAGCAGCAGATAAGTCTTTGAAATGCTGCTCGCACACAAAGCACATGCTCAACAAACCCGTTATACCCATTGAATCGCACCACTGGTTGTAAGTGTGAAAAATGGTCCTAAGTCACCTTTTTTTTTTCAGTGATGTTGTAACTTTGAACGGTCCCTCAACTGTTGCAAGTCGAGGACTAGCTGTACGTATTCCCATATTCAGATTAGTTACCAGGGAGAAAGTGCACACAAGGCCAGAAAGAGGAAAAAAAAAAAATTCACTTCTTTGCTCCAAAGAAAATGCAGGCACTTCGTATGGCCGCTGTTGATAAAGTTGTTTTCCTACCTTGTCCTGCTTTGCAGCTATTCTCTTCTCGTCTTGTGAGACAGGTGCTCAAGCCCCTGATCTCAAGCCCTCTTTTGTATCTTTTTCCAGCTCTGATATGCTTTTACAAATGTGATGGCTCTTTCAGCTATATTCCAAGAGGGATGCCCCATAGATTGGCAAAGGACGTTCAAGTGCTGGCATGTTTCATTCTCTTCTTTTAAAAAAATCCTTAGCATGGACCTGAAGAACAAGTGCGCCATGACTCAACCTCTCCACCGAGCTGATAACCCAAGGCCTTCTGCTTAATTGTAAACAACTCGGATCCTATCAGTGTATCCAGGGGTGGGCTGCTAGGGGTTTGCAGGAGTTCCAGAGATCCCCCAGCTAGCATTCTGTGCAGTTCAGAGAACCCCCACATCCTACTCCTGGCTGGCCCCACCCACCCTTTCCCTCCCCTTCCAAGAGTCCCCACACAACCCATTTTGGATGCAGGTAAGTGCAGGGCACCCACGGAGACTCAGGAAGGGCATAAAATGGGCCTCCCAGATGTTTGGGTAGGCTGGAAATGGGACTGTTTCCAGCTTCCAGACAGCCTCCGGAGCCTGGGGAGGCCATTTTCACCTCCCGGAGTCTCAAGGAAAGACTCTGGAGCCCAGGGAGGGCAAAAAAAAGCCCCCCCCCCATGGTGCAGGAGGCCAACTAGGCCACGCCCACCATGGCCACGCCCAGCCAGCAACCGGGCAGAGAACCCTTTGCTAAAATTTTTGAAGCCCACCCCTGCAAGATCTCCATGGTTAAAGTAGGGAACATTAGATATGTGGGTCTAGTTCATCCATTGTTACTGAACGATTGGCTGTATTTTTGGAAGATCTGTATGAAACCATCGGAGGAGCAATCCTCAGAGGCTTTCCTTCCATGACATTTGAATCAGGAGAAGCTGTGATGTATGTCAGCGCTTCAATTTGTAGGCGAGATAAGGAAACAAGATCATTCAGGAATGCTCTGTACTGTGGTTGGGTATAAGAACTGAATTTTGAAATCTTCTCAGAGATCCTCTCCACTAGATCTTGTACCAAACGGAATCAAGTGGGATTATTTTAAGTGTCCTTATTTCTCCAAATTGAGTTACATTTTCTAAAAACCTTTTCTCCCATTTAACAGTTCATCCCTCACTCAATCTCAACCCATCATGTCTGAATTTATATCTGGAGACTGTCAGACTGGCCACAGCCTGCTCCCTAGGAAGGAATGACTCTTGACTCCACAGGTGTTAGAGAAAAGGTACTTTTACTAGGGGTGCTGAGTGCAGCGTAAACAAGGCAAGCTCTGAAGAAAAAAACGCACGAAAAATCATATATTGAAAGCAATCCCCAATGTCCAAAACCCTCCACCACCACCCCGTAAGAGTAGTCCAATCAGGTTCTGTTTTGATCTTTTGGGAACTCGGTGCCCTCACTGTAAATTCCTTTCCCAGAGCCAGAGTCCTTGAAGACCGGAAGATGGCTCGGTTTGGCATCTCTGGTTCCTGTTAGTGTCCATACTCCTCAATTTCCCACAACTTTCTTTCACACCTCCAGCACTCTTCCCCTCCCAAATGATCCCTCCCCTCTGGTTCTGGCAGTTGGTTCAGTCAAAGAAAATGAAGATAGGCCGTGGACAGATACAGAAATAGATGGTTAATAGTCCATAAAATTTGGTTATCTATAGAGATTCTCAATCATCCATGTCATGGCGGGCCCCAAAGTGCTTTTTCAAAAGGCAGCTGGGCTTTCTTTGGTTTTCCTTGAAAAGACATTTTGCTTCTCATCCTATGAGCTTCTTCAGTTCTGACTCACCCAAGGAGCTTCTTGAGTTTCTTGGATGAGAAGAGAAACCTCTTCAAGGGAAAACAAAGAAAGTCCAATTGCCTTTTGGAAAAAAAAAAACACTTTGGGGATAAACTTTGATTGATTGATTGGTTGTTTCATTGATTCCTGAAAAGATGAAGAATTGAAAGACTGAACTCTAGTAAGATGAAGATCTTGAACGCAGGTGAAGATCTTGAACGCAGGTGATTCCTTACTATGAGAATTGGAGAATTTAGCTAGTCTAAATCAAGCTAGTTAAAATCCTCCTGTAAGAATAAGTAGATAGCTTGGGAATGGTCCCAAAATCATTACTGTTCAAATGACTTCTATGGCTAGACATGCCTATTCATGTTTTAGAATATGCTGCACCTCTAGAATTTGGAAAGTATTAGCATCTTTTAGTGGACTAATGTTAGTAAAAAAAAAAAAACCCATTCTCAGCAGGGTACTGTAAGTGGACCAGTCAGCCATCAGGTGAACTTGGAAAGAACAGAATTTTCCGTTATCTCTTCATTGCCATCTACTGGACTTTAGCTAGATTTGACTGGATCTGAAGGAGGAGTAAAGCTGGTGGATCGTGAGCCTGGATCAGCAACCAGTTTTACCTCTTGAGATACAACTTGTACATTTAGATCACTTAAACATGAGCCAGCAGCGCGCAGGAACAGTCCAAAAAGCTAATACAATCCTTGGTTGTATAAACAGAGGCATAGAATCAGAATCACGTGAAGCAGCATAGTAGCACTTTATAAATCCTTAGTAAGACCACAACTGGAATACTTCATCCACTTTTGGTCACCGCATTGCAAAAAAAAAGATGTTGAGATTTTGGGAAAAGTGCAGAGAAGAGCAACTAAGACGATTAAAAGCCTGGAGACAAAAACATATGAAGAACGGTTGCGGGAACGGGGCATGGTTAGTCGTCTAGAGAGAGAAAAAAGACTAGCGTTGAGATGATAGCAGTATTCCAGTATTTGAGGGGCTGCCACAAAGAATAAGGGGTCAACTTATTTTCCAAAGCACTAGAAGGCAAGACAAGAAACAATGGATGGAAACTAATCAAGGAGAGAAGCAAACTGGAATTAAGGAGAAACTTCCTAAGAGTGAAAACAATAAACCAGAGGGATAGCTTGCCTTCAGAAATTGTAAGTACTTGATCATTGGAGGTCTTTAAGAAGAGATTGGACAGTCATCTGTTTGAAATGGTTTAAGGTCTCCTGCTTGAGCAGGGGGTTGGACTAGAAGACCTCCAAGGTCCCTTCCAGTTTTATTCTGATTGATTGGTTTTAAGGTTCATTCTCATTCTATCTAAAGGATTTCCCCCATTTGTTCCTTGCAAGGACACAAATGTGTCTTGCTGATTTCTCTTTCTTTCTTTCTTTCTTTCTTTCTTTCTTTCTTTCTTTCTTTCTTTCTTTCTTTCTTTCTTTCTTTCTTT
>NW_020769626.1:69606-81901 GCF_900518735.1 Pseudonaja textilis
TTTCTTTCTTTCTTTCTTTCTTTCTTTCTTTCTTTCTTTCTTTCTTTTTTTCTTCCTTCCTTCCCTCCTTTCTTCCTTCCTTTCCTTTCCTTTCCTTTCTTTTTCTTTCTTCTTCTTTTTATTGGTCCTCAGGACATTGTCCTCATCACTTCTTCAGCCCTTGAGTCGGCAATCTTTAGTCATAACACTGTGAAGAGCATCATTTGATTAAGCCAATTGGGCAACCGTTCTATTTCTACTGAGATATAAGGACAAGTGGGAAAAATAAGCAGTAGTATATGGTGTCAACTTCTCCTTTTTCCTTTGCATTGGGACTAATTTAGCTCGTTGCTGAAGATTATTATACATCCTAATAAATGGATTGTCTAGGAAAATAGCTGCTTCGTTAAATATATGGATGGAGTAACACTGCCCTCTAGCAGCACATCCCATTTATGCAGGGATCCAAGAACAGACAGTGAAACTATCTTGCCTCAAGAGTGGAATGTACAATGGAATCTACAGCGAAAGTAATAACCTTCTTAAAACATTAACCAGCAACAGTTGATGCCCTCAACAAATACTGTTTTGGTATACAGAAGCAGTGGTGGGATTTCAAAATTCAAAAAATTTTACTGCAGGTTCTGTGGGTGTGGCTTGGTAGGCGTGGTGTGGCTTGGTGGGAAGGACAGTATAAAATCTCCATTCCCTCCCCACCCCACTAACCTGCTTTCCAGCTCTGTTCTCCTGTGCAGGGCAACAAAAGAAGACCCAGCCGATCAGCTGGAACTCAATGGAAGGCAGAGAAGAGATGGGGCCGGGGCCAGTCAGAGGTGATATCGGCCGGTTCTCTGAACTACTCAAAATTTCTGCTACCGGTTCTCCAGAACTGGTCAGAACCTGCTGAATACCACCTCTGTATAGAAGGGATTTTGTTCCGAAACTGAAGCCAGGAACTAGCTTTGGCTTAAGGTTTCCCATCATTCCATATAGTACATAAAATTAAATATTGTCTGGAAATTGAAACTAAAAGTAGCCCTGGCATGGCTCTATGTTAAGTTCTGCAACTCTTGTGGCTATGTTGGAGCTGTGAGTCTGTCTATTGAAGATGAAACTAACTTACTTGCTTACTGAAGACTGGAACTCTGCTCTGAACTTGCAACATGTTTCTGTTTGAGTTTGCTCCATGTTGAAGAAATCTACAACTGATTTGTAAAAATCTACTTATGTTTATAAAGATGTTAAATGAAGCATCCGCCACCTGTGTTTATTTTTCTGGCGCTGAATTATCACTGCAAAACTCTCAATATACAGTGTGTTCTTCTGTCAATTCACAGGACAGATAGTGAGCATGATTATCTCTGTTAACAGAATGACAAAGTTGGAAGGGACCTTGGAGGTCTTCTAGTCCAACCCACTTCTCAAGCAGGACACCCTATATACCATTTCAGACAAAGGGTTGTCCAAGCTCTTCTTAAAACCCTCCAGAGTATCCACAGCCGTTCCACTGATAAATTATTCTAATGGTTAGGAAGTTTCTCTCTAGTTCTAGGTTGAATTTCTCCTTGATCAGTTTCCATCCATTGTTTCTTGTTCTGCCTTCAGGAACTTTGGAGAATAGGTTGACCCTTTCTTCTAGCTTCTATAGATACTTGTTATTAATAAATCGGTTTGATATACAGATGCTATGAAATGAGTGGAGAAAGGAATTAGAGATGCCTAAAAAATCTGAGACCATTTTTACTTCTATACCAGCAGTGCCAATGGACCATAAAGTATGGGTTATACAACAAAAGATAATATTTAGAATTTATTATGCCTGTACAGAGCAGGATTGCTTAAACAGCATTTTGTCGGAGATATAATAAGGGTAATACTTTTTTAAAAAACACATGTCTTAACAATTCCCCTTACATACTTTAGGAGAAAGTAGTAGACTGTATAAATGTGACTTCGCATTCAAAAACTAACATTTTCAGATGAGAGCATCCCTTTGAAATATATGCTTAGCATTTGGAATTTGACAACTCAGCAACATAGCATTGAAAAAGAAATCAAAAAATTCCACAAAAGTAAAAATCCATAGATTATCAAAGAAAAGGAAAAAAACACCTTTTTTTAAGTGAACTCAAAAACAACAAAGGGGGGAAAGTACAATATATTTTAACAGTAAATAGTTACAGTTCTATGTAATTGTCTAATGCAATTATCATTCAAATATATATATATAAACACATTTATATGAGACATGGTAAACGTAGAAAAAGTCTAAGTGTTGTGTTGCAAAACATAAACAGTTTAGAAATATTAACTGTTGTATGCTGAGTTGTAAAGATGTTAAGCACCAAGAAAGTTTCAGAATTAAAACCTGAAGACTAACCAAAGAAATTAAATTATGAAAATAAATGTAAGAGTTGTTTTAAACGCATTACAGTCTTCAATATGGGTAGTCCTCAATTTACAACCAGTTGTTTAGTGATTGTTCAAAGTTACTACGGCACTGAAAAAAAAATGACTTGTGACCGGTTTTCACACATACGACCGTTACAGCAAGGGGTCTCCAGGAATACAGGTAGTCTTCGACTTAATTCATTTAGTGACCATTTAAAGTTACAACAGCCCTGGGAAAAAAGTGACTGACGTCCATTTTTCACACAACCATGGCAGCATCTTCATGGTAATCAAAATTTGGATGCTTAGCAACTGGCTCATAATTTATGACGTTTGCAGTGTCCCCAGGTCATATGAGCACCTTTTGCAATCTTCTGATAAGTATAGTCAACAGGAAAGCCAGATTTGCCTGCAGAAATTCACTTAACAGTTGCAGAAATTCACTTAACAAACCATGGCAAAAAGAAAGTCAAAAAATGAAGCAAAACTCAGAAATGTCTCACTTAGCAACAGAAATTTGGGGCTCAATTGTACCCCTAAGTCAAGGACTACCTGTATTTTATTTTAAACATTATTAAAAACTTGCTTCCACCTGCGTACTAGCAGAGCAACAATGGCACCAGTAGGACCAACGTGCCTTTTCCTAAATCACAGAATTTCCACTGTTCTATTCCTTGTTTTTGTTCTGTACAATTTGCACTAATATATTGACAGTTTAACTGTAATGGTTTTACAGCAGATTATACGACCATGTTTTGTATACCTGTTGTGATTTGCCGGCAGCCGGTGCAGCCGGCAGTGGAGTCGGACAGTGAAGAAGAAAGGGGACCAGGCAGGGAGTCTGGAGAGGACTTGGATGAGTGTCCTGCATCCAATGCAGAGATGGGACCAGGACCACCTGGGTGCTGCCTCTGGAGCCTTTGGAGTCGGGCAGCAGCGAGGCAGAGGAGCCGGGCGAGCCTGTTCCCAGTGCATGTGTGCACAGAGCTGCTAGAAGGCAAGAGTAGCTGAAGCAGAAGGGTAAGTCTGGGAGGTGATTGCCCCTCCCATAAGGGATAAAAGTCAGACCTCAATGACAAACACTTTGCAGGAAGCAAAGTAGTGCAGTAATTTCCGAGTCCTTCTTGAAGCTCTGTGAACTCTGGTTGTTGTTTTTTTTTCTGGGACTTTGGTTGGTTTGTGTTATAATTAATTGGACTTCTGTTTTTTGGCAGCATTCTACAGCACTGAAAGGCGTGCTTTTATCGGGGGGAGCTCTTTATAAGTAGTTCCGGCTGGGAATGCGAGTAATTCCCAGCGTTGCATTAAAATAGGTTTTGCTTTTAAAATCAGTTTGTGTTTCATCCAGTTTGGCAAAGCCTGGGTCAGAACAATACCACTCTCATCTCTTTCAGGACAAAAAAGAAAACAGCATGAAAATAAAACAAATGATAAGGAATAGTAATATTTCTTCATGTTCTAAGAAACTTCTAGGACGAGCAAATCCGAGCAACGTGCTCAGAGTAGAATTTCAGTCTAAAGGTCAAGACCAACAAGCAAATTTTATACAGCAATCATCTCGATTTTTACGGGGTCCTACAGTGAGGAACAGCACAAAGTTTGTAAGGACGAGGGTGCAACGATAACCCCACAATGGGTTCTAGACTGAGTTCTTTGACTCCTTCTGGCAGCTGAAACTTAAAGGACCTCAGTAGGATGGTCAAGAAAAGGAAGAGCTCCATCCTGGCCATTTGCTCACCCAGGCACACACGAGGCCCTGCAGGGCAAAGATAAGGAGAGGAGAAGGGGTTAGAAGTGACCGACAGCGCTTCGCCAACGCTTCTAGTTTCAGTCGTAACTGAGGAATTTGATGTGTACACTGGAACTCATCGCTTAAAATGGCGTGCTCTAAAATTCTACTGTTGGAATCTGCCTTTCATTTGCCTTTAATCTCTTGGACACCGATAGCTATGCCCATACCTTGAAGTTTCAAAAAGGAAGATCTTTTCACACACCAGAGACTGACAAACATAATAGAATAACAGAGTTGGAAGTGACCTTGAAGTCAACCACCTGCTTGGGCAGAAGACCCGACACTGTTTAGATCAACGGTTGTCCAATTTCTTCTTAAAAACTTCCAGTGACGGAACACCCACTTCTGGAGGCAACTGTTTAATTATTCTCACTATCAGGAAATTTCTCCTTAGTTCTAAGTTGCTTCTCTCCTTGATTGGCTTCCATCTATTGCTTCTTGTTCTGCCTTCAGGGGCTTTGGAAAATAGCTTGACTCCCTCTTCTTTATGTCAACCCCTCAAGTATTGGAACTCTGCTATCACGTCACCCATAGTGCTTTTTTTCCCCATTAAACCAGGTGTTTAAACTAGACAAGTAAAGTATATTACCCCTGTGGTTTATCTTTGCTTATTAATCAAATCCTTTTGGGACAAATATCTATCATAATCGGAAAAGCCCAGAAGACAAGAAGAATCAAGTGATGCGCAACCTCAGAATGCTCACCAATAGAGTTTTCAACATCATGTTTCCAATTATAGAATCATTTCCTTAGTTCTATTTATCTACATATTTCATTTATAACCCACACCTCTCTTTTCATAAGTGCACAAACCTGTTTACAAGGCAGTCCTTGACTTATTACCATTTGTTTTAGTGACTGTTCAAAGCTACAACGCTGAAAAGGTGACTTATTGACATTTTTCACACTTACAACTGTTGGAGCATCCCTATGGTCATGTGATCAAATTTCAGATACTTGGCAACTGGCATGTACTTATTATGGTTGCAGTGTGCCAAGGTAGTGATCACCTTTTGCGACTTTCTCACGAGCAAAATCAATGGGGAAGTCAGATTCACTTAACAATCTTGTTACTAACTTAACAACTGTCGTTGATTCTCTTAACAATTGTGGCAAGAGAGGTCATAAAATGGGGCAAGACTCGCCTAACAACTGTCTTGCTTTGAAATGGAAACTCGGAGCTCAGTTGTGATCATAAGTCTAGGGCTACCTATATAATGTTTAAAATTATGGACAAAACTGGAAAAATCAAACAGAGATTGGCCTGAAGACCAGGAGGAAAGCATATCAACAGAATATCAACTCATAAAATATTTCTCTGGTCTTCTTAGAGTTGCCAACAGAAAGGGAAGGGGAGCAGTGCAGCAGCTTGCAAACCGAAAGTGCATTCCATAAATGTTTTTTCAAAGATAGTAACTAGGTGACTGAAGTTTCTGCTGTGCAAAATTCTAACTGGAGAGCATGATTGATGACTCTAGGCTATGGATGTGTCCCATTGGAGAATATAAATTATGATACTCTCAGGGGGTGGGGGAAAACCAGGGTCAAGGGTGACAATGAATGATGTGTCCCAGAGTCGGCTACCCCCAGGCAGTGCCAGACATGTTAACTCCCAATAAATCCTTTTGAAATTTTGAAGTTTGGCTCGAGACTCATGATTCAAATGGGGGTAACTGCCAGAATCCTGACACAGAACCTTGGATGAACGTAGCGTATCACCACCCATGGTTTAAGGGCTTATGCAGCCTCTCCTTATTACTGCTACCTAAGCACAACACTTGGTGGATGAATCACAAGAAAATGGCCATTCACTCATACATTCCCAGAGGGATTTATTTTAAATATTTAGGGAAAGGCGTGTTTCAGATTTACCTGCTCCAAATGGCAAAAATTCTTCCCTTGATATAAAACGTCCATCCTTGTCCAAAAAATGGTGTGGGTTGAATTTTTCAGGAGTCTCCCATCTCTTGGGATCATAAAGAACTGAGTTCAGATCTGTAACAACCAAAGTCCCCTGAAGGAGGAAGAAATGCATTTCAATATACAGCTGCTGAAGTTTCTAGAGCCTTGTATTTTTTTTTATTTTCATCCCACCTCTATTTTTTATATATACATAAACAATTCAAGGCTGTGATCATATATAATATTCCTTCTTCCTCCTATTTTTCCTGTGTGGTGGGTTGAGCTGAGAAAGAGTGACTGTCCCAAAGTTACCTAGCTGACTTTGATGCCTAAGGTGAGACCAGAACTCCCGCTCTCCTGGTGATTGGCTCAAAGTCATCACCCAACTTTCATGCCTAAGGTGGGACTAGAATTCACTGTCTCCTGGTGATTGGCCCAAAATCATTATCCAACTTTCATGCCTAAAGTGGGACTGGAATTCACTGTCTCCTGGTGATTGGCCCAAAATCATTATCCAACTTTCATGCCTAAGGTGGGGCTAGAATTCACTGTCTCCTGGTGATTGGCTCAAAGTCATCACCCAACTTTCATGCCTAAGGTGGGACTAGAATTCACTGTCTCCTGGTGATTGGCTCAGTCATCATCCAACTTTCATGCCTAAGGTGGGACTAGAATTCACTGTCTCCTGGTGATTGGTCCAAGGTTACCTAGGCAGCTTTGATGCCCAAGGTGGCAGTAGAACTCAGTTTCCAAATTTCTGAGCGCCTTCACCACTAGATCGAACTGTATTTCCTAGTAAATTCCCCTAATTGCGTAAAAAGATAATTATCTCCTATTGCCAACTTGTCTACATTAAAAACTCAACCAGTTCGTGAATTCCCATTCATGTTTGAAGGTGTGTGTGTTTGGTGAAAGTCAGCTGAAAATCCATTATCCACCATTTTTACAGGGAAAAAATGAATGTGTTTGTGCAAAAGAGAACCCAGGGGTAGCAACCTGCAGGGAACTGGAATTCTCCTATCAAGAGCATCATTATGGACCGCAACATCTCATGAGCTTTGTTCATACAAGATGTTCAAACAGATCAGCTACAGTCTTAGTGGATGCATTCACACAACAACATGCAATACCTAGCCTGTCTTAACCTTGGTTAAATTTGAGGATTCTTAGAGTGGTGTGGAAACCTAACCTATTTTGTCACTTGTGATGAAAGGAATTGTACAAACACAGGAAATGGATTTATCCAATAACCAAGTTAAACAGATAATCAGAGTTGGAAGGGAACTTATAGGTCATCTAGTCCAACCCCCGCACCCAAGCGGAAGACCCTACACCATTTTTGACAAATGGCAGTCCAATCTCTTCTTGAAGGTCTCAAGTGATGGTGCTCCTACAATTTCCAAGGGTAAGCTGTTCCATTGGTTGATTGTTCTCACTCTCAGAAAATTCCTTCTTATTTCCAGGTTAAATCTCTCCTTGTTCAGTTTCCATCCATTATACCTTGTCTGGCCTACAGGAGCTTTAGAAAATAGCTTGACCCCTTCCTTTCTGTGGCAGCCCCTCAAATATTGGAAGACTGCTATCATGTCTCCCCTGGTCCTTCTCTTTTCTAGACTAGCCAGGCCCAGTTCCTGTAAGTGTTCTTCATATGTTTTAGCCTCCAGTCCCCTCACTTTGCTTGTGTGGCATGACCATTCAAAGTTACAATGGCACTGAAAAAAGTGACTTATGACCATTTTTCACACTTACGACTCTTGCAGCATCCCCACAGTCATGAGAGACCAGGTGAGGAGATGTGTGCCTCGATGTGAGTGATATTGAGTTGGCCACACCCAGCCAATAACATGACCACCAAGCCATGTCCACCCAGTCACATGACCACCAAGCCACGCCCACCTACTAAGCCACACCCACAGAACCGGTTGTTAAAAAATTGAATCCCACCCCTGGTCCTCTGGTATGTTCATTGTTCTTGTATCAACTTCTGTACCTTTGGAATGTGATATCCATAGAGGTTCACGTCTCTGACACTTTGCCTGGGGACTCCAACAATTAAGACATATTTCAAACGGAGAACCTCATGAATCACAGCATGGGTATACGGGAGTTTCACCCGATCTTGATAGCGGATTGGATAGGTAGGATCCAACGTATCTTCTATTTCCTTGCGGACTTTCTCTGAAGACCAATAACAGAAAAAGAAAATTATAACAGAATATCAGAGGAACCTTGGGCCTTGGAGGTCTTCTAGTCCAACTCCCCTTACTCAAGCAGGGGGCTCTATGTCATTTCAGACATATGATTGCCCACTGTCTTCTTAAATTACCTCAGATATTCCACTACAATTGACATAGTCAGTGAAGAACATGGGACATAATTCACAAAGAACCTGAATAAGAACTGAGTTGTAATGACAAACCGTAAGGTGGTAGATCTCCTTCTGGGGAATATTTATGGAGATTCTCATCATCCTGCAGATCGTAATTGACGCAAAGGTGCATTTTCAAAAGGCAACTGGACTTTCTTCGTTTTTCCTTGAAGATGTTTCGTTTCTCATCCAAGTGGCATCTTTTGTTCTGTCTGAGTCACAACTGAAGAAGCTTCTGGGATGAGAAGTGAAACATCTTCGAGAAAAAAAAAACCCCAAAAGTCTAAATGCCTTTTGAAAAAGCATCTTTGGGACTTCAATTCCCAAATCCCATTTCTCCCAAAGGTGTGGGGGGGGTTTGCAAAAAGCATTGGAAACCAGCAACAAACCCCCAAAAATCACAAAGCGTGGTCAAATGATTGCATGACGCCTGAGCTCACAGGGACTTGCAGTTCTAAGGCCCATGCTCTGTGTGTTTACTTCTTAGGAAGGGCTGCCGTACTTGGTCAGCAAAATCCAGACAACCAATAGATGGCAGCAAAGAGTACAGCGGTGACCATTCTGTAAGGTGGAGGTCCTCAAGCTTGGCAACTTTAAGATTTGTGGACTTCAACTCCCAGAGCTGGCTGGAGAATTCTGGGAGTTGAAGTCCACAAGTCTTAAAGTTGCCAAGTTTGGGGAGCTCTGCTGTAAGGATTTGGATTTTAACAGCTCAATTTGGGTGGCCCAATTGTTACGAGTACAAGACAAAAAATCTGATGTAGGAGGTGGGGAAAAAACAGGAGGAAATACTAATATTAACATAAAACGTATGTCATTGTGATGACCCTGGGCATGGCACAAAAGCATCAAAGTCACAAAAGTAGGTAAAGTCCCTTTAATTCCTCCAACTTGGCCCCCAATGTCCAGTGATCATTGGCTGGAGACAAAACTCTCCCTCTTTCTTTTTAAAGAGAAGAAATTCCATCCGACCTCACAGTACATATAAATTATAAATAAAAACCAACACAAACCACACTGCAGCAATTAATGAGACAGGGCAGGATAAGGAATTGAAGACCTCAAAAGATAATGAAACACACACAGTTGGGAGGACGCCAGAACCCAGATAAGACTTGACAAACAAAGATAATGCACGCTTTGTTTCCAGCAAAGTGCTATGCCCAAACGCCCTTCATATCCAGTTTTCCCAGCTGCAGCTAATGAAGGGAATCAGGGCCCTTTTCTCCCCTGTAACCCACGTTGCTTCCTTATCTGTTCCTCCCTGCATGCCTTAGGATGAAGAGGGGGTAGACCTGGTTCTTCCTCTGAATGCCCAGCCGGATTGTGCCCTTCCCCAGTTTCCTCCACAGCCATCGGGAGCCCACCCTCCCACTCCCTGTCAGCTGTCCCGAGCTCTCCCTCGGAATCAGATTCCAACAGGGGCATGAAAGTCACAGACGTAGAATAACAGAGTTGGAAGGGACCTTGGAGGTCATCTAGTCCAACCCCCTGCTCAAGCAGGAGAGTCTATTCCAAATATTAGCCTCTACCTAGAATCGAACTCACACCCTCCTGATTGTGAGGCGAGAGCTCCGCCTCTAGGCCAAAATAGCTTTTTTTTCTTCTTTTTTTGCAGATTTTGAATTTCCTCTTGCTTGTTAGAGACGAGCCATTATTCCTCCTCCGTTCACGCAGGAATTCTTGGGATCTGTCGCTAAAATAAAAGCAGGATCAAGAGAAGCATTTGTGTGCCGATGTAATACAGGAGTCTCACCTTGGATCTCCGGGTAAGCCACCATGAGTATCAGTGCCCATTGTAAGGTGGTGGCCGTGGTCTCTGTGCCTGCGATAAAAAAATCAACAATGCACTGAGCTAGGTTCTCTTCATCATAAGCAGACTCAGGGTCCCCTTTGGTCTGTTGTAGATAATAGAAAATAGGAAATCAACTTAACAATCCCCAACTCGTCATTTAGCTGCTGCGTCGGAGGAAGGTCCTCCTTGTGTAGATGACCTCATTGAACAGCCAGTCCTCAACTTACAACCATAATTTGGGAGCAGAATGTCCGTCGATAAGCAAGGTGGGTTGTAAACTAAGTCCAAACCCAACTTTGAAAACTTTTTTGCTCACGATTCCTCATCCAATCGCCGGACTTGTTAAGGGAATCCTGCACTCAGGGTGCGAATCCGGCTTCTCCTCATTGATTTTGCTTGTCAGAAGGTTGCAAAAGGAGATCATGTCTCTCTCTCTCTCTCTCTCTCTCTCTCTCTCTCTCTCTCTCTCACACACACACACACACACACACACACACTCACCGGGACTCTGCAACGGTTGCAAATATGAACCCATTGTCAAGCATCTGAATTTGGATCATGTGACCATGGAGAGGCTGCAATGGTTACATGCGTGGGGGGAAAAAGGTCATAAGTCACTTTTTTTTTCGGTGCCGTTGTAACTGCATACAGTCACTAAACAAATGGGTGTAAGTCGAGGACTACCTGTATCAGATCATCCTTGTAACCTCGAGCAGAATACTTTAGACTGGATCAACCGTTCACCTCCATGGGCTAGAAAATTCCCATCACATTTTTCAGGCATCAAGCTATGGAAAACTACCCTAGACGTTTTCATTCTATTACACAAAGGAAAGGGATCGGGAGCCCTCTAAATGCAAATATTATTGGATACGTATAAAAATGAGCTTCAAAAAGAGCCTAAAATAATTGTACCCAGACAACAGACTGTTCAGTTGAAATTGAACTTTGATATGCTATATAAATAAAATAAATATAAATTTAGCGAGAGAAAAAGAGCCCGAATACCAGGCTCTGCCAACAGATAAGGCACGTCACACTGAAGGTGGTTAATGGACTAAAATAAGACCTCCCCTCCCCGCTCCCTCTGTATCTATCTTGCACCCTTCCTTCACAGCTTTGTCGATTTTAAACCAAATGTAGCTTTACTACACGTGTTTCCACGAAAGTAAGACCAGGTCTTATTTTCTGTTGGGCCCCAAAATAAGCACTGGGGCTTATTTTGGGGGGTGTCTTATTTTCTACCCATGTACGGGAGGCTCACTTACTCATGGTGGGGCAGGAGGCCGCATGGCATGCTTGGGTGCCACCACAAGGCAGGAGGTTGGAGCTGCTCAACGCGCCCTGCCCCGGCTTATCTCAGGGCCCCTGCAGCCAGGTCATCGATGACCTGACACCGGCCTCACCTCACAGTGCAGCACCAACCAGCTGCTTGGCCTCCTGCTCCGTTGCAGCCATTAGCAAGCAGAAGAAGTGGGCCAACAACCCTGTGGGCTCCTGGACGGGGCGTCGGAGCATGGATGGCCTGGATGCAGGGGCCCTGAGGTAAGCCGGTGTGAGGCACGGGGAGCATCTCCACCCACACCCCCACCTTGTGGTGGCAGCACTAGCATGCCATGTGGCCTCCTGCCCCACCATGAGTAACCAGAAGAAGTGGACCTCCTGTACATGGGGAGGGGGAAATAAGACACCCCCTGAAAATAAGCCCTCGTGCCCTGAGTTGAACTGGTACATGGCGCGTGGGGCAGTTCCACCACCACCTTACCTCGTGGCCACAGCACCATGAGCAAGCAGGTGAAATGGGCAGCCGGGAGGCTGCATAGGCTCTTAAATGGGGCTTATTTTGCAGGGAGGGTTTATATTAGTTACAGACATTAAAAAAACGTGCTAGGGTTTATTTTTGGGATAGGTCTTATTTTCAGGAGAAACAGGGTGCATTTGTTTTAATGTTACATAGTAGCATTTTATGGATTGTAAGCCACCTAGAGCTACCTCTAGGCAAGACAGGAGACATATAAATTGAAAGAAAGAAAGAAAGAAAGAAAGAAAGAAAGAAAGAAAGAAAGAA